>JAOSBO010063111.1:0-28486 GCA_027563915.1 Erythroxylum rotundifolium | reverse complement strand
GTTATGACAAAAATAGGCATTGTAACTAAATATGTTATAGAGAGCTAATAAACTAGTGATGTATAAATGACTTATATTGTAAAAATAAGGTAATATAATAATAAAAATCTTTTCCCTAGCCCTTCTCTCTTCCGTCCTCCCCTTTGTCTCTTCTCTCTCCTTCTTCATTCTTCTATAGTGAGTTCCACCTAAGAACATCACATTAGCTATTAGGGCACATCCATAAATTACCATCAGTTTCTAAAATTAAATCAATCGATTAGTTTAATAATGGTAGTAGAGACCATATTTAGGATTCTTTAAAAAGCTTAAAAAAACTAGAAATGCAACTCTCAACTTTTTTGGTGGAAAGAAAGCGAGCACTTCTCCTCTTTATGTCAAGCTCTCGAGAAGACCTAGAAGGTTTTGGAAGATCACCAAGCTCAGACGATTATGGAATCAAATTGTTTTATAGATAAAAAAATTCACCACCATGCTTGATATTCTACGACAATATAAAGGTGGAAATAAAGAAAAATAATCCCATACTTCAACCTATAATCATTCTGCTTAACCAATAAAGAAAGGAAACCCACCAATTTGCACATAGCTTGAAATGGAAAGGAATTTGAGATTGGTGAAACAAGTTAAGGGTTCAGTAACTTCAGTTTATATAGCAATAAATCAATTGGAAACATATTCTCTTTAGAGTGAGGTATTCTTATACCTCCTAAGTTAGATTGACCAGTTTTTGATGGTATTAGACCTAAAAGATAGATATGCAAATGTGAAAAAGACTTCTCTGTATTTCAAGTTAACAAATAAAAAAAATTGGAGATTACAAGGGTGTATTTAAATAAGAAGGTTGATAATTGGTTTGAAGGTTACATATTTTTGAAAACTAAGGTAGGTTAGGGTGAATTTTTTGACGATGTCTATACTAGATTTAGAGAAAAGAAAGGAATAAAATTTGTAGAGGAATTTACAAATTGCATAAGCTTAATACTGTTGATCATTATTGAGAGCAATATGAGGACTTAGATCCTTCATCTTACAAGTTAGCCCAACTTTGACTATGTAATACCCCATGTTAGGGGTTAGAAAATTTAGGAATTTCCAATACATCATATGCTTTGCATGATTGAGTATTCGCTGATATGTGCATATGAATTTTTACATATACAAATAATTATACATGCATTCATGTCATTTTTCGGGTATAATTGATTTATAAATGTGATTAAAAATACAAAGTGTGGATTATTTATGTTAAAAATTTATTTGGTGACTAGTGGTATTATTTCTGAATTTTTGGTGAATTTTAGGAAATTTTTGAAATTTGGGATATTTTTGGACTAAGGAAAAATTATTGAATAATGGACCAATCATATCGTGACATGTGGCAGCTTAAAGATGTGACAAATGGGTCACATGCATGATAACACATGGCAGCATATGCATAAGACAAATGGCTTGTGTGTGTGTGGTGATAAGTGACATATGTGAGATATGCACAATAGCCACGTAGGTGAAGCAAAACCAATTCTACAGCTTGTGTTGTTCTCCATTCAGTTTTGTCCAACACCGAAAATACCAAGGTACATCTGTTGAGAAATTGGCTTTTAAATCTTATCTCAAAGTAAGAATTTCATTACTTAAAGAGTGCTTATTCTATTATCCTTGGTTTTCTTCATCCACCGAGAACATTCATTGCTGGAATTTGAGCTGAACCAAGTAAGTGGTTTTGAAGATATTTTGATAATGCATGAATTAGATTGAAATACTAGTGGTAACTAGAGTAGAATGAAAATGATGCAGAAATTTATGAGAATGGATAAATATGGATACTCTGTTTTATTTTGGAGAAAACTTGTATGTTGGAAATATATATATGCATGGGAAGTTTATGCAGTGTGGTCTCGGTGAATGAATTCACTGAATGACTTGGGTGAGGATTTCAGGTCGTGAGTGTATAAAGATAGCAGTTAGAGTATCTCGAATTGAATATGAGATTACTAAGTGTAGGGGTAATTTGAAAAGAAAATGCAGAAGATGAAACAAATGTAGTAAGAATGAAAATACGCAGTAGTGAGAGAAAGCTTGTGTAAGGAATCAGTTTTTAGTATTTGATTATAAACTTGGATTTGAGCAATGTTAAGAATGAGTTCAGATGATATAGAAGTGAAATAAAATGGTATAGGTAAGCGTACAAGTTAGTGATGAAGGATTAAGGAGAAGAGAGGAAGAAGATGATTAGAACGCAGTACAGTTTGCTGCGACCAACTTTCTTTAGTTTGCCATAGCCAACTTGAAGGATTTCATTTCTGTGAAAGTTCATCGCGACCAACTCTTGGGTTCGCCACGACAAACTTTTAAGAATTTATGAGGAATTTTCCTTTTTGGAAAGTTCGTCGCGGCGAAGTTTCCTACCAGCTTGAACATACTTCAGTATTTTGGGCATAAAGTTTTCTGTAGTTATCCAAATGGAGTGATTTTTGATTTGGATTAAATTAGAGTCATAAGGATACAAATTTTATGAAGAGAATAAATTCTAATTATTCCTCTAAGAATTTCATAATCTGATTGGAATTTGAGATAAGAATTTTGTTGTAGCTTAAGAACAGTCTAAAATCTTTTGAGTATAACTTTCAGTATACTAAACCAAATTGAATGAACTTGGTATCATTGGAAACCTAAGAAAAAGAGGGAAAAATTTCTGGAAGGAAGTATTACCTAAGTTCCTCACCCTCCTGAGGACAATGAGTGGACCCGAAAGTTGGTTGTTAAATAAATCTAGATTGAGGAATTGAGTATGATTTGCATGATTGAGAATGTATACATGCATATGCAAAACTGAATTTATAATTATGCACAATAATGATATGTGTTTGTATTAAATGTTTTAGAGGAACCCATCGAGCGACCGATTCTAGATGTTGTTGAGACGTTGAGGCAATAAGCAGTAAGGGATATTTAGTAAGTAATTTAGACGGTAAATTTTGTGAGTAACATAAGATGGTTTCACCTTGATTTTTTTTGTTTATTATTGAATTGAATTCGATATTGATGACTGTATACGGAATTATGTACTGATTCCGAACATGACGGTCCGAGGTATTGATTGATGATTGTGATATTGAAGTGCTATTTGTATTTGAATATGACTGACTACTTGCTTTGCATGAAATGTCTAAAATGACTTTATTTTGTTTTAAAACTGTTGAGTCCTAGTTGTGGGTAAATAGGCATGCCTAGAAGGGTCTGCAGTTGCTTCTGTGACACTTCAGTGTCTTCTGTTATTGACACTTTGGCGTCTTCTGATAATGACACTTAGGTTTCGAGACTTTAGTCTCTTCAGTGAAACTTTGGTGTCGAGACTTTGGTCTCTTCAATATAAGTTCTATTACCCGCTTCTATAAATGGATTTAACAGTCTTATGATTTTGTACTCTGATATCAATTTTATTTTGACATAAGCTAAATTGTATTTTGTTTTTGACAGGTTTATACCCTCTCGTGTTGAACAATTTTGTTATTTATAAAAAAAATTTTTGTTATGAATTTCTGTATCTGTTGACTTATAGTTTAGTTATTACTCACTAAGCTATATTCTTAGCACGGTGGATTTGCCCTGTGTAGGTTTTGAAAGAGGGACGTAGTAATTGAAACAAGACAACTGCGATGGCCAATGGAGTCTGATTTTTGTTTTGCTCAAATGTATTTTTGAGATTATTTTTGGACTTGTATCTAATGTATATGAATCCTGAATTTTATTTTGAAGGATTGTAATAACCTTAATTCAGGCTGCTTTTGGAAATTTTAGTATATGATGTATGTTTGTTGAGATTCTGGAAATGAATGTATGTATGTACAAGTCTTTTATATGTTTCAAAATGTTTCGTCTTTAGTGTGTTCTGTATGTGTGGCACTCACAATATCCTCCCAGAGGGTTTTAGGGTGTCACAGACTAAGCAATGCTTAGTGTCGATCTTTATTAGTGGGCTCAAGGATGAGCTCAAGTCCATCGTTGAGATCTTTGAACTCTAAGCCTTGCTTTTAGTTTCTAAGCAAGCTAAGTTTTAAGAACAAATTATGGAAACGGTGCTCAAAAAATTGAGTACTCCTTTTAAGAACTTCACCAACACAGTCACACAACCAATCCAAAACTATTAAATTGCCCCTTATAAAATATACCAGGAGCCTAAATTATGAAACCTTAAATTTACAAAATCAAATCATAAACCTACCTAACTCAAAGAAACAAAACCTTGAGATAAAACGAGCTCTAACTGGACAGTGTTATAGGTATGGAGACAAATTCTACTTTGGGTATAAATGTAAAACTCAAACAATTCACTCCTTTGAGGCCATAGGGATTTCCAAAGAAACCCTAGAGTAATGGGAATCGACTGGGCACAAAGAAACAAGTGTTGTTTATAGACTTGTTGATCGTTTCAACTTAAAATGTTACTTTGGTCAACCTAAGGTGGAATACTTAAGTCATATCATTTTAACTTAAGATATGGCTGTTGATCCCAGACAGATCGAGGCTATGGTAAATTGGCCTAAACCAACTAATATTAAAGCTCTTAGGGGCTTCCTTAGGCTAACTTGATATTATAGGAAATTCAATTGACATTATGGTAACATCAATAAACCTCATATCGATATGCCAAAAAAGAACAATTTTTTGGGATACCTTAAACATATGAGGCCTTTAAAGTTTTAAAGAAAGTTTTAGCCTAGGCTCCTGTTTTCTCAATCTTTCATGTTATAAATTTATGCCTCTAATAAAAGCATAAGAGTAGTACTTATGCAAGCTGGCTGTCTATTAGCTTATTTGAGTAAGCCATTTAATTAGAAAATTGTGGGTCTCTCTACAATTCATATGGTTATTACTAAATGGAAACCTTACATTAAGGACTCCCATTTCATCATCTTTACTAATCAAGAATCTTTAAAGCATCCACAGGTGTAGAAAATAACTACCTATGTGCAAAAAAAGGATATGTCTAAGCGTTTATGTTTGATTTAATCGATGCTTTGTCTAGGAAGGACTCTTGGCCTTTTAAAGTGACCTAAATGTTCTTACTATTGTCATACCTAATTGGGTCCGAGAAGTGGTACAAAGCTATATTGGTAATTTGAAGTTAGAAGAAATTTTGGCTGCAATATTAATTGATCCTCAATGTGATTTTGGTACCATTAGGTATTCTTATGATAAGGGCATGTTGAGTTATTAAGGTAGGTTGTACAATAGTGTTCATTCAGTTATTCCCTACTACTATTGGAGCTATAACACTATCGATTTTTACATAGGTTTTACCTAAATTCAAAGGGAAGGACACCATCATACTTATCCTGAATAAGTTTTTTCTTAGTGTCTTCTAGTAAGAATTATTTTCCTTATTCGGTAGTAAGTTAGGTATAAGCACCTCTTATCATCCCCAGTTAGATGGTCAGATTGAGATACTTAATTAGTATGTAGAGAAATTTCTTTATTAGTTGACTTTTAGTAAATCGAAGTAATGGTATAAATGGTTGAGCATGTCAAAGTGGTAGTACAACATCAACTTTCAATCTTCTCTCAAAATGTATCCTTTTGAGGCCTTGTATGGGTATCTACCTTAATATCATGACTTAGAAACTTCACTTTCAACACCTGCTATGAATATAGCTAATTGGATTCAACAACGCAACCATGAGTCAAATACTCAGACATATGTTATAGAGAGATTTAAGATGATTGTTGACAAGGAAAGATTAGACAGGTCTTTTGATGTTTGTGATAGGGATTAAACTCCATCCTTTCAAACAATCTTCTTTGGCAGTTTATAAATGAATTAAACTTTGATCAAGATTTTTTTGCCCTATAAAATTATTAATAACATTGGCCCTATTACTTATCCAACTCAAATACCTCCAACACCCAAATCCATCTAGTGTTTCATGTTTCTTGGTTGAAGAAGAAGAATTAATATGCTGTTACTGGTTTCCTGTAATTACTTTCTATAGATCATCAAGGTCTTTTTTCAAGATGTATTGGATAAAAAATTGGTCTTTGAAGGTGGTAAAGAGAAATTATAATGGCTTATCCTCTGGGAAAATGTAACGGATGCAAATTCTACTTAGAAAGATATAGCTTATATCAAGGAAAAATTTTCTGAGTTTGTTTCAATCCTTGAGGATAAGGTTTATTAGGGAAGGATAACATCATGGCCTATAGTATAAATAAATAATGGAAGTATTAGAAATTTTGTTATGATAAAAATTGGCGTTGTAACCAATTATGTTACAAAGCTAGTAGTTATGCAAACTAGGGATGTATATAAGACATATATTATAAAGAAGAGGTAAAATAATATAGAAATTATTTTCCCCACTGCTTTCTCTCTCTTTTCTTTCTCCCCTCCTTCATTCTTTAGTAGTAAGTTCCACTAGGAACATCATAGTATCATTACCTAATTGTTAAAATCCATTCCACTACCTTAAAGCCTACTTTAATTAATATGAGGATGGAATTAATTTACAAACTTGAACTAGCTTTGCTTTATAGTAACCTTTAGGAGGGATCATTAACATAGCCATGTAAAAAGGCATTATTGATATTAAGTTGATGCAACGGGATTTGTATGTAGTAGCAAGCATAAGAAAAATTATGACTATAACAAGTTCTACTACTAGTGAGAAACTATTATAATAATCAGTGCCCTCGACCTGATTATGGCCTTTGGCTATAAATCAAGCTTTAAACCTATCAACAAAACCTTCTAGTTTAAGCTTGAATTTATAAACACATGTTGATCTTAAAGATCTTAAGCTCCTATGTATTATAATTTAAGTTGTCTTGTCTACAAGAACTTGACTCCTTAATTTTTGACAAGTTTGCTCAGAAATTCATATATACATGGGATATATAGAAGGAAAAACATAAGATGGAGTGAATGATTACTAATTATAGGAGCTATAAGACTAGTAGATATATTAGAGTAGAATTCAGTTGCAGGTTGTGGTACACTAGGAATAAAATCATTAAGTCATCTAGGCATGTGTCCAGTTACGGTACTATATCTAGGTACAACAGAAGAAGGTTAAGGTATAGGAACTAGTTTTGGGAGTAGATTAGGATTGATGATACTATCAACTTGTGAAGCATTAATTTTTAGTGGATTTAAACATTAAGGTTCATATAAATACGGTATATCTTTAGTAACAAGTACAATAGGCAAAGAGCAAAAGTTTGTTTTTCATAAATAATTATGTTGAACCAAAAGAGGTTCCAATTGATGTTTTGATGTAAAAAATATAAGTACTACTTCTTAGTTTATAATGACACCTAAGTGAGAGGGTGAATTGAGTGTTCATAAAATTTAAGAATTTTTTTAACCAATGTACTCAGTTAACAGTAATTAATACAAATAAGGATGAAGAAATTGCTTAATACAAATTAATAAAATAATTAAACAATAATTTAAATAGGATAGGAAAAAAAGAATGCAAATTAATTTATAATGGTTTATCAAACAACCTTTGCCTACATCCACTCTTAAAACTATTCTTGGAATTCTACTACAATTCTGCTTTCAAGACAAAGAATAACCTTTGTACAATCTGTCTCAACAAAAAGGAACTCTTTATAGTCTTTTTATATCTCACTTGGATCACCCTCAAGTACAATAATATAATACCTGGGCCTAGGCCGTAATCTGGCTGTGGCCTGCATAGGCCAGGATGGGCCGATCCACGGCATGGCCCACCGACAGGCTAACTGGCTCATGGCCTGCCCAACGGCCTGATCCATTCATTATATTTTTATAAAAAAATGGAAGCGATGTCATTTTGATTAAAGTTAGTGGTCGGACCATGGTCAACCTGTGGCTCGGCCAACCTAAGCCAAAACACGGGCCGGGCTGGGCCGAAATTGCCATCCCTACTTCTAACTCAAAATACTTCAATTTATCACTTGATAGTTCTAAAGAGGCTTAATAATAGAAATATAAGACAATGAGGCGCAAATGATTGAAAAACACTAAAAAATTTGTGTAAAATACATCCAAATGCTCCTTGATGCTAAAAACAATGAGAAAACACTAATGCTTTTAGATCCTTAATGGCTATTAAAGCTAACAATTAGCTATTACAATGGCTCTATGTTGTGAACTGGTTCACTAATATAGTATATTGGTTAGTTAGTATGTATTAAAAGCTCTAGATTCACTAGCCATTGGGACATTAGTCAATGAGTAGGCATATTGGTTGACTAGTGGGCATAAAAAAGTTACAATAAAATAATGGAACATCAAATCTATAATTTGAACCTATATTAGTCGACCACTAATCTATGTAGTTCAATCAATCACCCCAAAAATATGATTTTTACAACTTCAAATGCTCAAGATGGTTTCTTTAATATAATTTAAGATTATAAGGTTTTCTATTAAAATGAAAGCTTTAATGTCTCTTGATGAATGCAAAGACTCATGCAATAAATTCAAATAAAATATTATGCAGGGAGAACTTTTTACAACGTTAATTTAACCTGATGAAAATATAATTAATAATATGAAATGTAAAATTACCTTGATGATTCGTGGTATTCTTTTGTTTTTGGTTTGATCTTCATTTTAATGATTGCAAACTTCACCTTCTCTTTGTTAACTTCATACGTCATTTTCTTAAGTTTATGAGTTAAGTTTGTGCCTATATTGTTTTTCTTCAAAATGATAAACCCATTAGTAGTAATTTCTATTTTGTTATCAACAAAATATTGATTGGAAGCTCCTTTTGTTTAACAATCTCCCCCTTTTTACTTCTGAAAAAATGCTTGTGATATAAGAAAACAATAACAAAATTAAGCACATAAATAACTATCTTATCAAGATAGTGATTAGCTCCACATTAATTCATGCATAACATATATTTCAATATCAAGAATAAAAGAGATATTCAATATCAAAGAAATATCCTTATATGTAGATAACATAAATTTCCTGAAAAATCATCTAATGTACAAGAAATACAAAAAAAAAAAAAACAATCCCTTGCCCTAAATCTAATGTTTGTACTCTTTCTTCCTCTTTTTGTAATCATCCAAAAGAAATAATTTATCCATAAATACATAATATAAAGTATTATGTGTCAAAGTTAAATTGATTAAAAGATTAAAACAATTTTGAATAAGATTGCTAAGCTTGTTCAAGGAAGAAGACTATCAAATATTGAAAGAGTCAAAGTAATTGCTTAATTTTGAAAGAAACATCGCTAATTGTATCTAATGTAAAAACTCCTTAATTTCAATATTGTGCCAATTTTAAAACTTTAATTAAAGAAAAAAAGACATATTTTGACAATACCCAATCTTTAATTTCATAAAAGAATGTTTGATTTCGGAAGCCCAAAACTTTCAAGAAATGGGACTATGAAAAATGCTTAAAACAAAAAATTGAAGAAAATTAAAGATGTGTTGATATAATTGAAAGGAAAACAACACTAACTCCTTTTACAATTTAACTATTAAAGAATCAATTTGGAAAGATAATCTAAGTTATGGAAAATTTTTACAAAAATTTCCAAATTTGTAAGCCAATAATGACAATTTTTTAATTTTATGCAATATAAAGAGATTTTTTTTATTAAATTGGAAGAAGTTATTTTTTAAAGGAAAGAGTAAATAGTTTTAGGGTTTATAAAGATATAAACATAAAATATGAAAATAGAAGAAAAGATAAAAAGACAGCTCTTAGATCATGATAAGTGGACAACTAGAAAGCTTATACTAGCTGACCAAAGTTTTTTTTTTTTTGAAGTAGCTTTAAAGACAAAAAAGAGGCTGCAATCTCGTTTTGAATTTACTACGATGGTCGATCATAGAGCCATATTGTTTAAATAGTGACAGGTGCGATCGACTAGTATATACAGCTAATCTACTTCTAAAGTCATTGGAAGGAAGAGTTTATTAAAAGAAAAGGCAATGATAAACCAGAGGAGCAACTAAACTCCTTACAAACTCAATGGAAAGAAATTATTGCCTTATTGAAATGACATTGGTCGATCAATGTTCTAAATGGTCATGCAATATAGTAATCAAGGTACAAGCAAATTTATTGGAATGCCAAAAAAAAAACTTTTTAGACATAGGGACATTACCAATGTGTCTATATAGTTGATTAGATAAACAATCAAAAAATTATCAAACTCATTGAAAAGGTAGATTTATGATTTTTCGGTATATAGGTCAACCATACTAGGACATTAGTTTACCAGTGTGTCCTGAAGAGTTAGAAAATAACCTAAAAACTCAATTAAAAAGCCTCAAAACTCAATCATAAGGGGATCCTTATCACATAAAATTTTCATCAAATGTAACTAAAAAATTGATAAAAACTTGATTCATAATTCAAACCTAAACAATCAACACTAAGTATTTATACTTAAATTGATAAATAAGAGTAATATGTGACAACTTTCTAAATTATGGACTAGCAGTTACCACTTTGTTGAACATTGCATATGAATTACGTTCATGAACATTCTTTTTGAATTTTTCAATCTACTGAAGGCATCTCATCCTTCTTATCATTTTACTTGGTTCAACAATTATCTCCTTTAAAGAGTAATTAGTCATTCTTTCTCTCTTTAGGGGCTAATTTTTCTATATTTTACAAAAATATTTTTAAAACTATCTCGACCATAGGAAGATTAGATTCATTAGTAAAATTCTGCATCAACTCTTCAAAAATAATGCTACCATCGTTAATACTTACCATTTATTCTTTCTTTTCTAAAATCCCTATAAATCAAGCTAATCAATATGTTTTAAGAACCCAAGTGAGCTTAATTCTTTGATTGTTAGGCTTTTTCTTTTTTAACCCATACTTTCAAGGAATTACTTTCTTTTTTTCAAAAAATAAAATCGATTAATTTGTCCAAATTTAACACAAAAATGAAATACCATGACATATAGGTAGCAATGATGCAAAGATGTATTTCTTGTTATTCTACCTATGCATGCAAACTGAGGATACTTCTTTTGGACAATAAAAGTGTTAAATAGTTTCCTAGGGTAGTGACGTGAGCTACTATGATTATATTTATAATACCTACTATGATCAAAGCTTGATGTATACTTCTTTAGAGCCTAAAAAGGTGCAAAAGGATTTGCATTTTATCATAGAATTTATGCCTATTCTTCCCTTGAGATTATTGGACTCTCACTACAAGAAAAATGTCATTTTGCGGTGGAAATTACTGATAGAAAACATCAACGTTTCGTCAAAAATTAAGTTTAGTGATGGACTTTACCAATGGATAAAGGCATCCTAAAAATGGCTATAGCTAATAATTGTCGACGGAATAATATCAACCATTGGTAAATTTACCGACAAATCAGATTATTCTGCTGAAAAATCACTGACAGTATGCTCATTTCTGTCGGTAAGTTTGTTAAAACGTTACCGATAGTTATGTTCCATCGGTGATATTACCGAAAATAGTCAAGCCTTCCGCCAGTAAATTTAGTGAGGGAATTGGGTATTTCGTCTACAATTACCAACGATTAGTTGTTTTCTACTGATAAAAATAATTGTATTTACCAACGGACCAATTGTCTTCCATTAGTAAATCAACCATAATTTTTTTTAAAAAAATATATGTCAATATTTTCTATTTGATGATGTTACGGTTTGATACATAATTTAAACAGTTGTGCATTTAATATTATACATTTAATTTGTTTAGATAGAAATTTGATTGATAATATAAAGTTAAAAATATCTTAATTGATAATAAAAACATTACATTATACGTATATACATAATAAGTGTTTGTAATTCAAATTAACTGACCAAAAGTATATTATTAATTTAGAAATGGCAGATGCTTTGATTGGTGCGATAAGGTGCTACCCCTACCTTTTAGCTCATCCATCTCATTACGGAGCTGAGCGATATACTGCATCGACTATTGCAATTGATCCATTGACTATTGCAATTGAGTCGCCAATGTCTGCATTATGTTCCAAAGCTCTTGCACTTCATTGGTTATGGATCACCTATTAGATGTTGCTGTATTGGACATGAAGGATTGCGAATAACATGTGTTCGTAAATGAACCTAAGTCGAATATCCTCCTACACTATATAAAGATAAGTTTCAGTTTCATCAACATCTTCGTACTGCTAAGAGTATCATTGAATGCTTTCTTATATTTGGTCCTATCAGAAAGCAATGTTTATATTAGTGGAGGGGGAGGAGGTGTTTTAGCTTTAGCAAGTACATCATGAGATGCTTTACTAGTACAGTAAGTACCCCTGAATCGTGGTCTGAATCTTGTTGCATCATATCTTTTCTTCTCTTTGGTGGCATATTTCAACCAGAAATTAATATTTGATTGAATTTTGTAGAAATATTACAATTTCATTTCAATATTTTATACAATATATTGAATTACAAACACAAATTAATCATTATCATCACATTATTGCTTACAGAAACACAAACAAAGAGAATCAAACTAATATTGCTTGTTATACATTCCCTAAAAACTAATATTGTTCATTCCTTATAACAAAATTAAGAGCTAAAATAATTAAGCTTGAATGTTGTAGAATTATTTCCACAATAAGGTGAGATTCATTGAATGTGAAAAATGTGAAGTACGTGAACTTATGCATATGTTGAATTTACTAAGGTATGATAGAGCATCTAAGGTTGTAATTTTCATTATGAGGATAAAGGACATAGCCAGCAAGTTAAGTGGACTACAACCTAAGTAGGGTTATAGGCTTGGTATAATTTTTATGGTCAAAAGTGATAATTTGAGCAAAGAGCAGTGTCCTAAAAATAAACTGAAAAATGTATAGAAGAATTATATTCCTTTAAATAATCAAATAGGAATTTGATATATTCATAAAAAAGTAGTAAACTTAACATTGCCTTTGTAGTTACTGTTCTTGGTAGGTATTTAAAAAATTATGATTATGAATACTGAGTTTTAACGAAGAAAGTCTTATGATTTATAATCAAAACTAGTGATTATTAATGATTTATAGATGTGTAGATGATTATAGAGATTATTAGATATGTTAATGCTAATCTTAGCGATGCTCCCATTACAGTAAGTTTACTAGTATTTGCTGGATGATTTGAACCTTATAAAAGCTCTAACTATTCTATTATAATGACTTTAACCACGAAATCAACTAGGGGGCTTAGTCTTATAGCTTTTCTTAAAGAAGTAGGCAATATAGGTATTATGATATCATATGATGTTTCGACGTAGTGGGAGTTTCTGAGTTGTATCTTATATGTTCATAGTACTTAAGATTAATAAAGTTGTGAACTTTACATTTGTTTGTTGTATAATGATGTTTGAAATTCATGTACACATAAGATTCCATTTTTATCTAGATGTGGTAAAACTTCTTCGTAGAAGGAAATGGTTTATTCAATAATTGATCTTTATGGTTAATGACTTATTTATGATGCAAGTTATATTTTGGATATTGATCTCTGTCTAAGATTAATGGTCCTTTCTACAGCTCATAAATCATGTTTTGAGATTGGAATAATTTGATTATATATGATTTATGATTTTATGAGTCATTAATATAAGTCACGCTATACTAACATCTACTAAAGAGTTTAGTTAGTGATTTCTTTATGCTCATGATGATAGAGACTTGTATATATATTTTTGAAAGTTGAAGTTTATTAATTGATGAACCAAAAATGGGTACATAGAGTAGCCTTTATTACATAGATATGGCCTAGAGCATATTAGGACAATGACTTGCATGCTTATTACAACATATTAACTACTATGGTTTAGTATAAATGATTCATTGAATTGAGTTCTTTATGTCAATTTTTCAAAACTACATACAAAATTATTAAATTTATTATTTGAACCAATCAAATTGTTTTCAAAATATTTCAAAAAATTCTATATTAAATCTTAATTAATTAGTTTTACTCAATTGAGAGAATGTTATAATTTTTTTAATGTGTAATTACTCTTTTGTTGTACAATTAGATCAAATAGATACCTATAAACCTTCGGCATATTTATTATCCTTTTGTGACCTTAGTCTTATTAACAAGTTTGTTGAGTGTGATATGGTTACTATATAAGTCTTCTTTATGATAGTTTCGAAATTCTAACTATTTAGTTTAATTAGGTTACTCTTGCTTATAACCCTACATACAAATGACTTATAAGAGATTAGGTTTACATAATCTATAATCTAATTTAAATTAATGGAAAAGGAAAAAAAGAAGAAGAGAGAATTGACTAGTTTTTCATCGTATGTAAGTATTGCATATATGATTGTAAAAAACTTAAGAATAATGATTATGTCTTCTAATTTAAAGATCTTAATACCATTTTATTATTAGTAAATTAATTATTAATATGCATTAAAATTTTATTGAATGTCCTATAATCACTTATGTTTCATATATAATTTCTATAGAGTTACCTCATTTATTACTTATGATTGAAATGAGTATTTAGAAAGGAACTTATCACGTAAATGTTCTATTATGGTAAATTTAAACACCAACTAACTTCACGATAAAGAATTTGGAGGATTAAACTTGTTTTTGTATTTGTTTTATTTAGTCACAATTGAAAAAGTAACCGAGAATAGAAATAAATATTTCTAATCCATTAAATTTTATCTCCCTTATCTTATTTTTCACATAAGAAAATAATCCAACATTCCTAATTTTAATATCAAAATATAAACAAAATTATATTCAAGTCTAGCTATATCCCAAAGTCAAATAAGCATTAGGTTAAGATTAAAAATCTATAGATGTGCTTTAAACCTTAATCAAAATCCCCAAATTGAAACTATAATCAAAATATCCAAATTCATACCCTAATCAATTCAACAAACAAGTTGGAACCCTAATGATATACAACTTGAATTCAAAATGGAAGAAATTGAATTTCAGTGGATTGCAAATCAAAAGCTAGTAACAAAAGAACCCTAAAGTCATTATCATTGGGTTGGATAATGATCAAAATTGAACCAAATCCTTTCTATTCAAATACTCAATTCAAATACATAATCCCAAATACACACTTCAAATACGTAATTCAATCTCAAATCCCTTCTCTTCAATCTAAAATACACACGTCAAATACATATTTCAATCTCAAATCCCTTCTCTTCAATCTCAAATACATACTTCAATCTCAAATCCCTTCTCTTCAAAACATTACAATGAATCATTATTAAGTACAGAACCTTATATTCATAGACAATATTCGTATATTGTCTAGCTTTCACTAAAAATTTTACTAAACATTACAAAAATGGAGAAACAAAAAAACAAGTTACCACAGACAGACATGCGACGAATGGCGAGCAGAGGAGAAGCTGCAGGCACACAAGGAAGAACAATGGAATCAATAAGGAGAGGAGAAGGCCAGATACACGAGGGAGAAAACTAGAGAAGGAAAGAGTAGAAAAAACTAGAGAAGGGTTTGGGGTGCATTTAACCCTGAACCTAAACGACGTTGTTTTCAAAATTTTAAAATCGACGTCTATTAAAGTTACAAACAGATATTGAAGAACGTCAGAAAATTACTGACGAAACCATATCCATTGGTAAATTTTTGACACTATTTAATTGTGGCAAGCACCCCCACCTAATTTACTGACGAATAAGCCATTTCTATTGGTATATTCTGTCGGTAAATTTACGTGAATGTTTTCCCTCCACCTTTATTGATGACAATTTTTTTCGTCATAAAATGAAATAGTTTTACCGATGGATGTTGATTTTCTATCGGTAATTAGTGACAAAATTAAGTCTGTTAGTAATTTTCGGCAGCTAATGTATGGTTTTTTTGTAGTGTCTATGTTCAGATTTTAAGCCATTAAGAAATCATGATGCTTGCTTTTAGAATTATTGCTAATGGGTATGGCATGTGCATGCATATAGTTAGAAGTGGATGATCTATACTCATTGTGACAATAGATGTTCTTTCTTCATTATGCAAATATTTTCCCTTAAAAAAATGTGATTTTAGAATTGGATTTACTTCCATGGTTATATCCTACTCTACACCTATTATTGAAATCCTTTTAAGCTCCTAATATGTTTTCTAATTTTGTAGTCTTGGACAATGAGTCATTGAGAGCATCAACATCCTTTTTTAATGTTTCATTATCATGCCTTAATACTTCTAAGTCATGATTGTCATCAATGAAGATATTGTAAAACAGTTTAATACTATGTACTTTCCTTTTCATCTTTTCATTCTCATTTATAGATGCACTAACTGTTTTGAATTTCCTTGAGTTTGGAAGATAATTCATTTATGTTTTACTCATAATTTCTAAAATTTTGACTAGTTTATCATATGTCAAATTATTATCACTGTCATATGGATTAAGGCTGTACGTTGCCTCGTCATTGCCTGCAGTGGTAAAGCATATATAAGTTATCTCACTTTTTGATTTCTCACTTTTAGATTCACTTATGTCATCCCAAGCAGAGGCTTTCAATTCTTTCTTCTTACATTTATCCTTTTTCTCTTTCCTATTGATTCTTTCATCCTTGTCATCATCCTTAAGTAGGAGACACTATGACTTTATGTAATCAATTTCTCTACATTCAAAACAAATAATATATTAAAAACAAATAATATTAGTTGAATTATATTTAAAATCATCTTTATGTTCCTTAAAATCCTTTTTTTTAGAATTGGTTTTTCAAGAGTTTTTTTGAATTTCTAGTGATTAAGACAATATCTTCTTTATTTCTTTCACTATTTGATGTCTCCTCTTTATCATTCAATTCTTCCTTTATAGCTTTGAATGCTAAATATTCTTTTAGAGCACCATTTCTTCTTGTGTAGCCTTATTTCATATGTAAGGAGAGACATAATAAATTCATAAAATGATAGTGATTTTTTATTCTTGGGCTTTTGTATAGCTATAACTTTAGCTTCTAACGTATCTGAAATTGACCTAAGCAACTCTCTTACCATTTCAACATTATTATAAGTCTTTCAAAGACCTTTGAGAGCATTAATAATATCAATAAATTTAGAATACATGCTAAATATGCTTTTATCATGCCTTATTTGAAATAATTCTTATTGATATCTTAGCATGCTTACTTTGCTATCCTTAACTTGATTTATGCCCTCATGTGTAATTTCTAATGTATACCAAATGTCAGTTTCACACATAAAGATTATATTAACTTTGTTTCTTCCTAATATGAAAAATATGATATGTATGACCTTACTGTTCAAGGAAATTAATCTCTTATCTTGAAGTTCCCATTCTTCCTTTAATTTAGGTACCTTTTTACTATCTATGATTATGTTTTAAAATGAAAGGACCATTTGGAACTTTTTGCTATAGATTAAAACTTTTGGTCATTAAGAAAAATCTTATCCTAGTTTTTCAGTAAAGATTCTATACTTAGTAGTAAGCTATGGTTTAGAGAGAGATTCTTTTCCTTCTCTCTAACTAACTAGACTTCTGTTCCTTTTTTAGACCTTCATTTTACTTCACTTACAACATCTTCAATCCAACTTTTCTATCATCCTAAAGTCCTAGAAGCTTAGCAAAATCTCTCCTTTTTGGATTAACCTGGGGGAGCTATTGTTGAGGGATTTATAGTATTTTTTCCTGTAGATTTGTTTTCCGACCTTTGCTTATTTTTGTTTATGGTAACTGCTTTTTAAAAGTAATTATCTATCAACTCTAACTTCATATTCCAAACATTATGTGGAACCCTGTACCAACTAATTGTAGAATATTCCTCCTCTACCCTCTAATGGAACGTTACAGTCTCATTCCTCTTCCTCCCTCTATTTATAGAAGGAAAACCCTTCAAATATTGGAGAAAGGAAAACCTGGAAGAGGTTGTTTGAGAAGGTGTTGATCTCTCACTTAACATATACCCTCTTAAGGAAAAAGGTGGAAGAATTGTTGTTCCCTCAAATCTAAAAATTATTCATGAAGATGCTAAATCTTGGGAGAACTCCTTGATTAGGTTTTTAGGGGATAAAAGGCCAACTTTCCTTGTAATATAAAAGTGGGCAATTTCAATATGGAAAAATAAAAGAATATCAGTTGTTTTAATAGCAAAATATAAATGCATTATCTTTACTTTCTTCACTAAAGCTCAAGCACTAAAGATTATACAGGAAAAGCCATGACATTTCTCTAATCTTCCACTTTTCCTACAACCATATCCGTGTGGTTTTCATATGAGCCAAACAGACAAAGGGTTATTCCATTACAAGTGAATCTTTATAATGTGCCTCTTGAATATTGGACAAAAAAAGGATTGAATATGATTGCTAGATTCCTAGATAAACCACTTTGCTTGTTTGATAACATAACGAAAAGGAAAAGGATTAGTGATGCTAAGATGTGTATTAATGTAAAGCTCTCCAAAGATCTACCTAAAATCATTCAAATAATGAGATTGGGATTTCCTTATATGAAGACAATATGATGGTGCACTATAATTGGAAACCTGCATTCATATCTCAAGGTAAAAGATGGATACCTACGAGCATAGTGTTTTAGAGGGGTAATTTTGAGGAGTTAATGTGGGATGTGAGTGTTAAACAAGGTTTAAAATTAAGAGTCGATTCAGATCTGTCAACTTTTACTCCTTCAAAGGAGATTCTCATAGAAATTGATGGATTAAAAGCCCAAACTTTGTCAGCTGTTACAGAAAGGCTAGGAAATATAGATTAGAAAAAAACTGCTAATGAACTAACCAAACATATTGACATTAATCCTTCCCCTTTTTTCATTATTAGGGAGGATGAGATTGAAATTGAGAAATTTCATTTGGTTATAAAAAGGAGTATAATAGGAGCAAAGGTAAAGGTTCCAAAATTATACTTGTTGATAAATGCAATTGATTATATAAAATGTTATAAGGATTAATTGTCCTAAAAATCCATCAAATTTAAGGTATTTTTTTCTCTAATGTAAACCCATAGATTTTTTCTCTTTTGAAAACTAAAATTAGATTACAGAATCTTAGGATTTTTAATAAATTAGGGTCTAAGTGGATGTTTATTTATAATCATCAAGCTCATGGTTTTAGGAGAATCATAATAGGCTATGACCTTATTATAGTGGATGTTGAAGTTTTTGAAATGGGAATGGAAGTGATGCACTTGAGATGGT
Source organism: Erythroxylum rotundifolium (assembly GCA_027563915.1). Classification (NCBI taxonomy): domain Eukaryota; kingdom Viridiplantae; phylum Streptophyta; class Magnoliopsida; order Malpighiales; family Erythroxylaceae; genus Erythroxylum; species Erythroxylum rotundifolium. The sequence goes on along the minus strand of JAOSBO010063111.1, from coordinate 9,328 downwards.
ATTTTATCTAAAAAAAGTTTACAATATGCTCCTCAATGGTTTGCTATGTTAATCATGCTTTTCAAAGAAAACAGTCATGGGATAGTTTGTTGGAGTTCCAAAGGAAAGCAAATGGGCCTTGGTTACTTTATGGGGATTTCAACACTACACTCTATAAAGCTAAGTTGATGGTAATTTTAGTATAAGAAACTATTCAACTACTTTTAGGGATTGAGTGGAAAACTTGGGTGTATTGATTTAAAATTTTAGAGGTACTTTTATATATGGAGTAATAAACAATCTGACATATAGGCTCTAAGAATGAAACTAGATCATGCTTTGGTGAACTTAGACTGCTCAGCCTAGTTTCCAAATTTCTTTTTAGATCCCTTGTTCTTAGATCATTCATTAATTCAGGTAAAGAATCTGTTTCAGAAACAGGAAAGGAAAGATCCCTTCAAAATTAATAATTTCTTAGTAAAAGAAGATGGGGGCTTTAAGCTTTATAGAAGGGTTTGTAAAAATCAGTTACTAATATTTACCAGTATGTCCTTGTCCAAAATCTCAAGGCTCTCAAGTATGAGATGAAAGGTCTTATGGCTTAAAAAGTATACTCTATAAAAAAATTGCTACTATAGCTAAAGAGGAGTTGCATGTTATTTAAGGGAAGATTAATATTGACCCTAGTAACACCTCTTTATTGAATGCTGAGAAGATACTTCTAATAGATTTATAGCAATAACTAGCAATCATATCAGTCTCTTGGTGCAGAGAGCTAAAGCTAATTGATTAAAAGAAGGAGAAAGGTGTACTGAATTCATTTTTGACTATATTTTTTCTATGACAAATGAAAATAGAATATGCTCTTAAACCTTACCTAATGATATAACAATTATTTAACAAAAGGATCTCCTAAAAAAAGTTGAGAGAAAATTCAAGTACTTCTATATATGCTCACACATAATATCTAGTTCTTCTCATCCACTTATCTCCTTTCTTAAGAAAAGGATTTCTTAGGAGCAAGAAGATATACTCATTAAGATTGTTAAGGATATGGAGATAGAACATATAGTCTTTCAGATAAATCTAAACAAAACTCTAGGTCTAAATGGGTTTAATGTTTATTTCTTGTATAAAGCGTGACATAACTTTGGCCCTATGATGAAGAAAGACATAAAGGAATTCTTTACTTGAGGTGTCCTTTTGAGGGAGATTAATAAATATTATATTTGTTTGATACCTAAATTTCTAATCCTATATATCTTAATAAATTCAAGCCCATTGTCTACTCTAATTTTTTGTATAAGGTGATCTCCAAAATTTTGGCTAATAGGCTAAAAGTTATGTTAGATTCTTTCATATCTGACGACTAAAGTGCATTTATGCAAGGGAGATCAAATAAGAATAATGTCTCTATTTCCTAGAAGCTATTGAAGGGGTATCAGAGGAAGAACTCTCCTCCTAATTATCCCATCAAAGTTTATTTTAAAAATGATTTTAACTATATTAAATGGGCTTTTATAGGCATTGGAATTTTTGGGCTTTCCTATGTATTTGCAAGATGGATAAAAGCATATCTAACATCCCCCTCCTTCTCAACACTAGTAAACGGAACTTCAACTAGTTTATTTAAAAGTGTTAGAGGCCTTAGACAAGAGGACCCCACCTCCCCCTAACTCTTTATATTGTAAATGGAGGTATTGGTCCTGATGCTTATTTATAAGGTGGGAAAGAATAAAGAGTTTAAGTTTCTCAACAAATGTATAAGCGTAGCTCTTATTAACTTATGCTTTGTGAATGATCTCTTACTCTTCTCTAAGTCCCATTATAATTCTATTGAGCTTCTAATCTCTACCTTGCATAATTCTAAAGTCCTCTCATGGTTGGAGATGAACTTTAGTAAGAGTCACTTTGTACTAGCTTCTAATGCAAGTTTAATAGAGGAAAGGTTATCCTAGATAACTGGTATGAAAAGGAAATTAGCTCCAGTGTGTTATTTGGGAATCCCCATTATTATTAAAAGGAGTTGATTCTCTAAATGTTATCTATTGGTGAAGTAAATTCAGAAGAGTTTGAGTATTTGGATAAATAAGGTTTTATCCTATGGAGGCAAGTTATAACTCATCAAATCAGTTTTGAAGTCCTTGTACAAAATTATTGTTATTCTAACACGTTGCTAGCTAAAGGTCTTACTAAAGCTATAAAGAAGCTTTTTGAGAGCTCTCTGTAGGGAAATTTAATCTCTAAGAGTTATTTTGCAAAGGTGAAGTTAACACAAGTTTGTAAGCAAAAAGAGGAGGGTGGATTGGAGTTGAGTTCCATTAGTACCTTTAACAAAATTTCTTTGATTAAAAAACTTTGGAATATCGTTTGGAGTAGGAATCTCTTTAGATTAGATGGCTCCATAGTCATATATTAAAAGGGTATAGTTTTTAGTCCATTCCTATTAAACTTATTCTTATTTCCCTATTCTAGTAGCTAAAATTGAGTGAAATATTGCAACTTACTATCGATTGTAAGGTAGCAAATGAGGAGAAAGCCTTTCTATGGTTTGATAATTAGATATAAAAGGGGAACCTAATTAGGATACCCAAGTTGTGTATTGTTGGAATGAATTCCTTGCTCAAGCTAAGGTTAAAACAATTATGTAAGAAGGTAAATGGTGTGCGTTCTATACGGATGTACAACATCTTATACCCAACTATTAACTAGATGTTAGAAGATGGGATTATTTTTTACCTTAACTAATCTTCTAGAAAATTCAATATTAGAACCTTCAAGGAATGGTTGGATCAGGATAGGCAAAGGGTAGATTGGTTCCCTGAAGTATGGCACAAGTCTTTAATGCGTAATTGCTCCTTCTTACTTTGGCTCCCAATGTTGAATAAGTTGAGTACTATGGATAAGACGACCTACCTTTCTACTAAAACTAATGTATTCTCTACAAAAGGGTTGAGCAATCCAGAGATTGTCCTTTTGTCCTATGCAAATTCTTCCAATTCATTTGGAAAAGAAAGGATATGTTTCTTATGTCTCGTTTAAACAATACATTTATAGGAACCCTTAGCTAGTTATTAAGACTAAGGCTTGTACCTAATCCTAATCAGGTAATATGTGTGATCTCCTTTACCTCCACTACGAAGGAGCTACGACAAGAAAGGAACTTTAGGCATTTCCAGAACTTAATATGTTCTAAAAAAGAGTTTTTGTTCTCTCTAATTTTTGGAATAAGAGAAAAACCCCCTATGCTCTCAAGATTTTGAGAAGTATGGCCCCAGTATATCATCCTCATGTAGAATCAACTAATTCAGGAACTAGGCCTATTGCTTACACAAATCTATTGCAAATGTAGCACCCCACTCTCGCAAGACACGTACTTAACATCCTGAGTGATATTCTAATGCGTACCTCATGAGGGTGGTATATTAGAACAATCAATTAGTCAAACACTCGAAAGTTAGTATAAATTTTTTAAAAACAGTTTCACTTGTGTGTGCGGAAATGAATAATCAAATTCAGGCCCATACTTTTATTTCATAAACATCGAAATCATAATTTTTATTACACTTTGATCACTCTCGTTCAAAACATTTCCAATTTTAGAAGTTATTACATACAGAAAATTGTACAGGAATCGTGGAATAAACAAATTGATACAAAAATAAGAAAGTATAAATGCAGATGCGAACTGATCCCGACCTCTATGTTTTACTTGAATCTAGTGGCTATACTCCCGTTTGCCTAACAGGGTAACTCTTATGAGCCTGAAAAATATTGTAAAACTTGGATGACTTTTGCAAACTCAGTGAGTGACCATCCTCGATTGCTCACTCAATCACATAAGCATACAACTCATATAATCATGCAGTTCACCTTATATCTTTAATCTATCATATTGAATAACATACACTTGATCAGTCATTTCACATTTTACATATAACACATATCACATTCAGAAATTATTTAAACTATTATAATCATTCATATTAGGTATATGCAGTGCATATGAAACTCACTTTCATTTATTATTTTCATATGACCGAGCGCCTTTTTATCTAGCCCATATCCCTTAGTGGATACCGGGCTGTATCAGATGATGTCCCATATCCCTTAGCGGATATCGAGTACATTCACAACTGAGCCTGAGGCCCTTATCAAAGTATGAGTTTTAAGCTCTTTATACCAGCAACTCCGGTCACAACTGTCTTTATCTTTCATGCATTTATGTATTGGAATGCTTCACATTCTCATATTCTCCATCAATCATATTCACATTGATCTTTGGAGCTTGGTCCGACATTCAACGATCACATTTAAAAACACTTGGTTCTTCATATTCACATTCAAGTAGCACTTCAATATTGCATTCCTGCATCATAAGTGTCAAGTTTCTAATGACTCCAAGATCATTCAATTTGGTTCATTATTGTCAAAATACCTAAGCAAGTTCAGTGAAAATACTCCAGTTATGAAATTCCAGAACTCCTCATCAATTTTTTTCCTACATTTATCACTCAATCTCCTCTAAATGATTTCATATGGTTATAGTTTTTGGTTGAGATATATAAAAATGTGTTTCGAGTCTATTGGTTTAAATCCCATGTCATTTGGAGGTCGGCAAAAGAAGTTATAGTGAAAAGAATGAACAGTGTTTGAAACAATCCCTCCTTTTTCAGAGTTTCGAAGTCGCAATCGTGCTTCAATAGCAGAGTCGTGATCGTGGTGAGGCACAATCGCCACTTCCCTCTTGCTTCGACAGAGTCGTGATCATGCTAATGCACTATTGTAACTTGTTGTTTTCTTCCTTCTTCTGACTGCGCATTCTTCTTCTCTTCTTCTTTTCATTTCTTAATTCCTCCATTTTTAACTTACATCCCCATTTTCATTTCACCATTCCATCTCCCATTCAACCCAACACATTCAAAAATAGATAAAAAACTAAAAATCAACATCAAATATAAAAAACATCACATATTTCTGCATCTTCTTCCTTTCTGCGTTTCGTCACTCTCAATTTTTTTTTTCCAGATTTTCTCACTTCTATCTTATTCAATTAACACATATGACACTTAAACCAACTCTTCTACTTCCATTTCAGCTCATCATAACTCAAACAAATCAAAAATCTAAGATTCAATATAAAAATAAAAAATTCGTATATTCATTCACACAATTTCCAGTTTCTGCATTTATTCCTTGTCTTGCACTATTCACGCAAATTTTCATAGCCTCTGCACGTTTTTTTTCTTCTGTATCTTCCCATTTTTGTTAACACTTAATATTTACATCCTCTCTATATCACGACTTCACCTAATCCTTTTTCCTTATCTTTCAACTTGTTTTAATTCATTTATACAAATAACCAATTATCCACGCATATACAATAAAAACCAAACCATAAGTGTCTTTCACAAAACAAAACAGAGTATATATATTGATCCACTACCATGAATTTCTGCACCCTTTCTAAACACGGTTTCATTGATTTTTTTAAGCTCAAAATTCACTTCAGTACTATCTTATGATATAACTATGCGGAAACAACATACCCATATGTTCATCCTTCATTCACCGAATACATGAAAATTGATGTCAATTTAAACACTATTAATTTCATTGTACAACTCAGAAAAACCATATAGTACTTACTTGTTTTTACTCCAACCCTTCAAAATCACATCCAACCTAGTCAACAAGCTTTTCGATGATGAAAAACATTGAAGAGAATTTTCAGTGTTGAACAACAACTTCATTATTCTTTCCTTAGCCAAAACATGATCTACGTGGATTGCTCTTTTACTGCCACATGTCACCATATATGTAAGTCATTTACTATTTATTTGTGCCGTCACATGTCACAATGCTATTGGGCTATTTGTCTTTTATTTTTCCTAAAATTCACCAAAAATCCTGAAATAATAATGAGACTCTCCAAATAAAATTTCAAGACAAATAATCCACGATTTGCATTTTAATCGCATTTATAAGTCAATTATACTCGGAAATGTCAAATGAGTGTATGAACGAATTATTGAGATGTGTGTAATAGTTAATTTCACATGTGTGTATACTAATATTATGCATGAATATGAAATGCAATTTTCTAATATCTCAATAATATTTTTCATATATGGAATTCTCGAGCTCTAACCCTTAATATGGGACTGGGATGTTACAGTAAATCAATTGTAACTTCTAAAGTATTAAAGGACTCACCTAATAGTTAAGGAAAGGAAGAGCATGAAGCTATCTTGGAGATCCTCTTCTCTCTTGAGATTATAAGCCTCGTACTAGAAGTATATCATTTTCTATATTTTGGTGGAAGGCTTAGCTTTAATTAAAATATGTATGTGTATGTTTGGAATTTATCTGCTGGCCAAATGTAACTTGTGATTCTTGATCGGTTTTAACTTATATAGAATTATAAGATATATGTGTAAGCTTCAGTAGGGTTTGATAATTAATTCCAATTCACCTTGACTAATCTGGTGTATTCTCCACATTCATAGGAGTGTACCCATGCTACTACTTTATGAATATGAGTGGATAGTTGTTTCTGTTTTATTCCTTTAGTCAGTAGAATTTTTAATTTTTTTAAAAAGGTAACCATTGTCATAAAAGAAAGGTGCTCTCCTAATGCTTTGCCCCTTTTGGTTAAATGATGATGATGAAGCTTTTAAATATGCCATTATGATATTTACAGGATTTCGTTAGAAATGTAGCTTAATAGACCTGCTTTGATACCACTTATTAGCCCATGCTAGCACCCAAAGGGGGAAGAGGTGAAGTCAGTGTTTATAAAATTTAAGATTTTTTCTAACTAGTGAACTCTATTAACAATAATCAATATAAATAAGGATGGCAAAATTGTTTAATATGAATTAATCAAACAATTTACTAATAATTTAATTAGGATACGGAAAAAATGATAACCATTTTATAGTGGTTTAGAAAACAAATCTTGCTTACGTCTACTCCCAAAGCTCTTCTTAGAATTTTGCTATTGTTCTTATTTCAAAGAAAAGAATAACTTTCATACAATCTTTCTAACACAGGAAACTTTTATAATCTTCTTCCAAAGTGAAGAGGAATCCAATCTCACTTGGATCATTCCCAAGCATAATAATATAAAGCCCTAAACAAATTTTATAACAAAAAAGTTACATCACTTTATCACTTGATGATTTTAAAGCGGCTCACTCACATAAACATGAGACAATGATGCTCAAATGATTGAAAAACACTTAGAAATATGTGTAAAATACATCCTAATGCTTCTTGATGCTAAAATTAATGAGAAATCACCAATTTATAGTGTTTTCTAGTAGTTGTTAGAGTTAAGAACTAGTTGTTACAACAACCACATGTAGTGTACTGGTTTAATAGTATAACATATTATTCCACTGATATGCATTGTCAATATCATCCTGATCATTGTAAAAAAGAAATCCACTAACAATTTCTTTAACTTATGTATTTTTCACTCTGAAACTCTCCAAACAAAGTTTTCATCTCCATTTCACATTATGGCTAATTTTTACAAAGATTCACATCACCTTTGATCTCAGGTAAATTCTTCTTTAACCTAACGATTCTTTTACCTTACAAATGCTAGAATGGCTCTTCATACCAGAAAAACAATTTAACATAAGCCTAAATAGGTTCATCAAATCTTCCTAAAGGGATTGAATTATCAGAAGTACTTAAACTTCCCTTCATTAACTTATAAAAATAAATGCAATTAAGTACAATAAACTAAACAAACAACTCATGCATCTCTTAATTATAAACTAGTAAAAAAACATAATTTACTAAATGAATAAACAACATAGATATGCATAAAAAAGAATTATAAAAAGATATCACAAAATGTGTATTGTTCAACAAAAAAACGAAGCACACATTACAACATAAAAAGATAAATATAAATTGAAAGTTAAGGAATTTTATATTCTTAAAAAGAGTATCCAAAGAGAAAAAGCTAAAAATGAATATGACATCTTTAAGTATGAACGTGAAAGCCGTTTAACTTCTAAAATTATGAGTTCATGCCAATAATTAATTATAGGTGAATTAAATGAAAAATCAATGTAAACTAAACCTAATAAAGAGGGAAATTAAGCAGTGATAAAAAACAATCTATAATACTATAATATGACAACTACGAACTACATAAGATTTAGACTTCAAAGAACTTGAAGTCTTGGAGATTTGTTGGTAGACTTGGATGAGGCAAAGATGAGCAGGGTAAAGAGGGATAATAGATCTGGCGAGCATAAAGTGATAAGAGGAGAGGAGAGATCAATGATATCTCAATGATTTGTGGATCTAAAGGGAGGAGGTTGGCTATTAGAGAGAATGGATAGAGCAAAGAATGCGAAAATCGAAAGTCAAAAGAGGAGGAGAAGAGAGAGGATAGAAGCCAGAAGTTAGAAGCAAAAAAGGAGAGATGGATGATAGAAAATGCAAGCTGGAAGCAAACCGCAAAGGAGGAAAGATGGGATCAGAGGTGGTGGCTTGTGCCTTAACATTTAGGTTTATATATACAATTTCAATCCTTAACTTTTAAAATATGCATTTTAGTCTGAGGCCCATTTCAAAAAAAACTATACATTAGTGACGGAATATTACTAACGGAATTTATTCCGTAGCTAATTACCGACGGAAAGTTAGTGTCTGCCGGTAAAGTTGTCGTGCAAAATTTTATTTTGCGATGGACAAAATTGTCGTTGGTAAAATTTTGTCGCTTTTTAATTGCGGGAATTGTTCTCATCTAATTTATTGATGGATTATTATGGAAAAATTATTGAGATACTTAAAATTGAGTACCCTACATTGCCAATAAAGCGAAATGTGATATTTAAGTGTGATTGGTTTGATCCAACTACAAGTGTTGGTACAAAATTACATAGTTGATATAATCTTGTTGAAATCAACAAGCGAAGAAGATTTTGACATTTTGAACCTTTCATAATGACAATGCAAGCGATCCAAGTGTATTATGTCCCTTTTCTCAGCTTACGATAAGATAAGTCAAATTGGTTGACTGTTTGCAAAGTTAAACTAGAGCTATTTTTGAGTCATGTGGAAAAGGAGAACATAAAATTGAAAGTGAAGCGTTTCAAGAAGATGCTTATGAAATAAATGCATTTGTCTTATATGAGGATAATGAACCTTTGAATGATCCATGTAATGAATGTGTTGAAATTTTATCTAGAGAGGATGAGGAGGGGTCAAAGATTCAAATTCTTCAGAACAAGAAGATGATTTTAATTTACAATTAAGTGATGATAGTGATTAATTTGTGTTTGTAATTGAATATTATATTCAACAAATCAATTATTTCCTT
>JAOSBO010062003.1:0-51439 GCA_027563915.1 Erythroxylum rotundifolium | reverse complement strand
ATGATTGTATAAGAAATGATTAAGATGAATTAAGTAAATTGAAATTTGTGAGGATGAGTTTCCAAAAAGGGAATTGTACAGAATGGTTATGATTTGAATGAGATTGGTTAAAGAGAAAAGGAATGAATAAGAGGAAAAAAAAATTATACCGGATTTTGGAATGTCGTAAGGTTTCCAACGCGATGAGTTTGCTATGCTTCATGTTTGAAACGGATGTCGGTGTTTGTTTCAGTTTGATTATTTCGATTTGCATTTGATTCGGAATTTTTCTTTCGATGTTTTTCCATTTTTTTGTCAGTTGGGATCCGGTTTCCGGATCGGGTCCCAACACTAATGCTTTATCTTCTTGAAATGCAGGTAGTTTGCCAAGCAACACTAAGGTAAACCCAAAGGAAAGAATCATGGCCATTACTAAGATAGAGAAAAAAGAAAGTGACCATAAGGAGAAAGATAGAGTCAATCAAGATAGACAAACAAATAATGTTGGAAGTCCTTCCTAGGGGACTAGTAAGCGAGCTAATTAAGGAACTTCAACTCAAACTTCCATATCAGATTTTCGCTCAGCAAAAGTCATCTTCAAGTGGAGTAGCTAGGAATTCTAAGGAAGAGGAGTTAAGCAAGATGATGGACATAAAAAATCAACTCTAGATAAAGCTCATATTTAAGGAATCGCTAAAGAAAGGGGCTATCAAACACATATCAGAAGTAAGTCCGCTCTTAGCACAAAAGAAAGAAGACCCAGGGGACTTTTTCATTCAGTGCAGCATTTATAGAGTTCAGATAGATAGGGCATTCACAGATTTAGGAACTGGCATCAACATGATGTCCTACTTATTCAGTCAGAAGTTAGGTTTTGGAGAGCTACAGTCCACCAAGATAATTATGAAAATTGTCGATAGAACGGTGCATTTGCTGAAGGGAATCATTAAGAATATGAAAATACGGATTAACAGATTCTTTTTTCAAGCAGACTTCTATGTACTACATGTTGTAGAAGATAAGGAAACTCCAATGGTGCATGGGCAACCATTTCTAGCTACTACCTATTTTGTTATTGATGTTTATGGGGGAGAATTAATACTGAGAGTAGGAAAGGAGCAGTTAACATTTAAGGTATCGAAGAAAAACTATCGCGCTCCCTCACCCCTAATGGATATACAATAACTGAAACCCCAAGGAGGATGGGAAGATGTTGAGAACCCCAGGAATGTAGTCAGGAAGAAATGATCACAAAAAAGGGGGATAAGAAAGGGAAACCACAATGAAGGCGGAGTCCAAAATAGGGAAGCTCATCTACAAAGTTTGAGATCAATTTCTACATGGCTACCGTACCGATCATTTGAGCCAACATGAGTATAAAGGAGAGTCGAGCTACCGACATTAAATAAAGCATTGCATGGAAGGCAACGTATGGATGTTTATTCCCTTTTGATTGTCTTTGTCTATTTAATTTTTTGGTTTCTTTAGTTTAATCATGTTTGAATTAAGTTTAATTGATGGTTACTTTGATCTTGTTTGAATTTCAACTTGTTTTCTTTTGAAATCCTTGATGATGATATTAAATTGATGTGTTTGTAGGTTGTGCGAACATGGAGAATTAAAATTAAGCTTAGAAGAAGGTTTGAAATTGTGAGAATTACCAACGTCCACGATCATGGGAATTGTAGTGATTCCTACGAACATGGGAATTCTCTCTAGAGACCTGCTAGAGAAAAAACCCACAATCGTGGGAGTTATGGTGATTCTTAAGATCGTGGGAAGATTTGGGTGAGATTTTTTCTCTCCCTAAAAGTCAAAATTCACTCTCCCTTTCTTATTTTTTTACATATTTCTTCTTACAATGGCACCACCAAGGAACATGATGGCTCAGAAACTGGTTGACAAAGTGCACCATCAAGTTTCTGGTGAAGGCTAAAGCAATTCGGCGACAACATACTCTCTCCCTTCCTAATTTACTCAAAAGAAAAAGGTACATGCTTCCGTGACTTTAGGAATAGAGCAATAATCATTAATAGGTATTTCGATTTTAAAGTGTTAGAAATATAGGAGTGCGGCCAAAGATTGAGGGACTAGCTAAAAATATAGGGTGGAGTAGGGTCATCCGATGTGATATGCATAGCCATCCTATGGTGACCATTGAATTTTTCACTATAGTCCATTATACCCCTAAAATGGACGTCTTCTGGTTCATATTATTTGCTATTGTGTACAAATTAGACTATAATATCATGTGTCATCTTTTTGATTTCCAAAATACAAAAATTTTAGATGACCACACTAATTTTGATGTGGATTCCTATTGAAAAACTTTAACAGGGGAAGATAATTTTGATTCACATAATACATTAAACGCATTAATCTGTAGTGTCAAACATTTGGTGTTGCATAAATTTATGTGTTTAACTATTTTCAATAAAGCAGAAAGTAGCAAATGTTCAGCCAAAGAACTTTTCTTCTTATGGTGTACGGATCGAAAAGTTAAAATCAACATGTCTTTTAGAATTTTTAGATCAACAATCAGTGTTATAAATAAAAAGAGTTCATATTTTGGAGTGAGTCATATTGCTACTGCTTTAGCTTGCTATTGTAACAACAACTTGGAAGAGGTGCGTATAACGCCACATGATATGTTTGACATATCGTATATGAGGTGATTTGAGATTGTGGAGGTCCATTCTATGGAAATCTATAATCCTCAGACGCGTGGTGCAGTGAGGAATCGGAGGGGCACTACTACAGTCTTGTCTTGAGCTTCCACATCCCGATCAACTCAGGAGCTAGAGGAAGAAGTAGTAGCAATAGAATCGAGTGCACCCACAGAGGTCAACCGACTCCAACAATCCACAACCAAATGCCCTTCAGCTAACATCAGATGACATCTCACATAAATGAGCTTGGTACACAAATGAAGAAAGTCCATAAGGAGCAACGTAGCTTGAAGAAGAGGTTCCTCAACTTCTATCGAAGGAACAATTTTGAAGCTCCTACACCATCATCGTTGCCACCATCATCTGAATAAGCTTTTCTTACCCTTTTACTTTTAAATTTTGTTGTTTCTTTTGTGTGATTTTCATTACTTCTAAGTTTGTTTGGTTTCATGTCAGTTTTTTTGTTTGGTTTCATGTCATTTGTGTGTTTCAATTTCTTTTATTTGGTTTGGTGTCACTTTTATTTGGTTTGATGGCATTTTTCCTTATTTGATGATTGATTTGTCACATTGAGGACAATGTGAACTTTAAATGTGGGGAGGTGTTATCGACTTTCTAAATTGCATTGTGTGCATTTTGTTAAACAGGATCAATGTTTAGGCATATCATGTGCTTTATGTTAGTAATGGAACCGTACTTAAATCACTCTGATAAATATTGTTGTGACATTTTATCATGCTAGTTGGAATTAGATTGAATGCATGCTTGAACTTAGATTAGGTTACTTGAGTTGAAAGTGAATCATATAGAGTGATGAAAAGTAATTAGTTACATAAGTTTAGGCATAAATTGACATTTGAGCAATGAGGTAGTGTAGAGATGTGTAATAAGTTTTCATTTGTGCTAAAGTGAGGATTGAGCTATATGAATTTATCCATAGTCATTCTATTTATTTGTTGAGTGTTACTTCCTTAGGTTACTACCTTCAGAACTTGCTTTGAATCATTTTGAGTCAACTGCATGTATACTTAATAGAGATGATTTATGCCCTTTTTATTGCTTTAACCGATCCACCTTTGTATAATCCCTTACTACCCCCATTGAGTCTTAACCTTTTGTTTCTTAAAAACACCTAAAATTTTAAAACTTTTAATCCCATTATCTACCACAAGCTTAGTAAAGTATTGAGTAATACATTAGTTGGGATTGTGTGAAATTTTTACTAAGGTAAGTTGAGTATACTTCTGCTTACGAGTTACATTGTACATCGCGTTATTTTGAGTCATAGTTCTTCCATGTATGAAGAAAAAGAAGGAAAAATAAAAAAATGTTGGACAAAAGAAAACAAAAGAAAGAATAAGAGAGTAGCATCAATAGTGCAGAATATTGGTTATATTTTCGTGTCTCGGAGTTATGTTTTATTATCCTCTTTTTACTTCACTAATGTTTGTTTTTAACCTTTGTCCCTCTTTTGCCCCACCTTAACCCTTACCACATTACAACCCTAAATAAGTTCTTTTGATCTATTTATGCATGTAATCATTGTAGAGGAGAATTGGTGTACTAATAAGCCCATAGTAGTGTAGTTTCCTATAGGAGGTTTGATCCCTTAAATACTTGAGAGAAATGAGTGAAAAGTGTGAGGAAAATTCATCTTGCATCTTTACTTATCTTTGAGTGATAATGTTAATGAACGAGTTTGCCTAAGTAAATCAATGAAAAAGTATTCATGATATGTTTATTAACTTGATATTTGAGTTGGCTTGTATTTGAGGGATTGTGTGCTTTGATCCTTGTGAAAATGAAGTGATAGAATTGAGTGGTGATATTTATTTTGCTTAAGGAAAAGAAAAGATTCAAGTGTGGGTATGTTGATAGGTGCTCATTAGTATATGTTTTTCTAGGTATTTGTCGTTTTTTAAATTTTTTTAATTATTAATTATTATTGTAGGATTCAATTTTTATGTTTCCATTAAGTTTGATTTCCATTGCTGTTCTTTAGTGTTTAATGTTAATTGAGGGAAAAAATTGACTATTTCTATATAGGAAGGAAGATGGAGCAACTTGGAGGCTGCATTAGAGATCATGGAGGAGAAGAAAAGAGGAGTGCATCTGTGGCCAATTCCCACGATCGTGGGAATCATGTCAATTCCTACAATCGTGGGAATTATCATCCGAGATAATATGTGGGGCTTTATTAAACTTAATATTTTTGGACTATAAAAGAACAATTAAGCCTCCATCTTTAAAGAGAGATGACACCCATCTGTAGAAACACCATCTTTGAGTGAAGAACACATATTTAGAGCTTTGAGGATGGATTGGAGACAAGGATCATCACCAAGATTGGAGAAAATAACACATCAGCACCAAAATTTCAGATTTTAGGAAAGAAGTGAAGGAGTCTTTCTATTCAATGTTTTGTCACTTTGATCATTTCTATTCTTTGTAAAATGGTTTATTTGAATGTTGATGATGTTATGGAGACCATGTTAGGCTGATTTAGTTTTAGGGATTGATTTTGAACTATTTTGTTAAATCTCCTATTTTATTGAATTACATGAAGTTGTCTTTGATTATTATTGTTTTTAATTGCTATCTTACAACAAATCAAAAGAGTGAGAAAGATGAAATCTATGTAGGATTGTACAATTAGAGTTGGTGGCCTCTAAACTGGCAATCACCACATTAATTGTATAGTTAAAAGAGAGATCTTGACTAGTCAATTGATCACCCATAAGATAGTTTAATATCTAATTGAATTGGTAGAGTCATTGGGTACACTGAGAGATCATCTAATTGATTCCTGTTAATTAAATTAGGGACAATTAGTTAAACTGTGAGAGAGGGTAATTATTACATTCGAAAATTAAGGGTGAGACACAATTTAATTAAATAAATAGGAGGGAGATAAAATAGGGAAAAAAGTAATCTCTAGTCTTTAGATTTTTGGATTCCAATTTGATGCAAATTCGGTATTTTCTATTGCTTTGTGTTAGTCTTTTATTTTTAATTTAATTTTCCAAATTATTTGCATTAAACAATTTTTTTTCTTAAACAAAGTTTTGTCTAAATTAAGTGGTGTCTGGGCATCAATCTCTGTGAGATTGATATCCGCCCTTTTTAACTACTAGTTATAACCTATTCACTTGCGATTTTAAGCATAAAATAAGTAGATAAGTTTTACTATCAACAAGTATCTTGGCAATCTCAACAAGGGTAGCATATTCCACATTTTTCTAGCAAATTTTACATTTGAAAGAATCAATTCAACCAACCATTCTACACCAAATTTGAAATGGCAAGTCAATAAGCTTATAATAGTATGACAATTGGGATCCCATAGTTCAATACCATAAAGCTAGAGAAGCTAGTAGTCTTAGACCAATAATTCCCTGCAATTCCAATTAAAACTCTAGTACTAAATAACACATGGTCTTGTCCTTATTCCTTAAGAGGAAGTAACTCTATCTTTGTCAATTGTCCTTCTTAACCTCAAATCAATTAAGGGATGAAATCATTTTTTGGAAAGCTAATAAATGTAATGAATTCTCCACTGCCTAATGTAAAACAATCTTTTTAGAGCTTGTTAATCCTTTTCCTTGATATAAGCTGATATGGGATTCACATATTGTTACCTCCACTCATTCATATTATGGTTAGCAGCTTGGGGTAAAGCTAAGAATAAAGGATAAACTAAAGTTCTAGTTAAATGATAATAGTTGTGTATGATTCCAAGGGGAGTAAAAAAATCTAAATCATCTTTTCTGTGATTGTTTACTTAACAATTTGGAAGTTCATCCTTATAATTTTTTATAAAAACACTTCAATTACTGAGTAGACGAATATACTCAACTAGGTCACTGAACTTAAGGTGAAACGCAAAGAAGATTTTAAGCTCTTTAAGATGGATTTTGGCTTAAAGGGGCATTTCAATTGGAAACAAAGAAATGAAAAACTATTTAGTAGCAGTTTTGGTAAAGTTATGGGGATTATCATAAGAATTTTACTTAAGATTAGGGGCTATGAATTTTTTAATGAAATAGAACTAAACCTTTTGTAATAAAAACCTTATTTAGCCTGCTTTATTATTAGTTCATGTTTTGTAACACCATTGAACCATTAGAGACCTAGCATCATTTGGTCATTTATATCCATCATTTTGTTTTAATACAACATTTCTAAACTT
Organism: Erythroxylum rotundifolium; assembly: GCA_027563915.1. NCBI lineage: Eukaryota > Viridiplantae > Streptophyta > Magnoliopsida > Malpighiales > Erythroxylaceae > Erythroxylum > Erythroxylum rotundifolium. Next base: position 44,602 of record JAOSBO010062003.1, on the reverse strand, counting down.
TAAAACCAAAAAAGAGAATAGTAGCCATGTGAATTGTGATTTCCTGCATTAGAGAACACCTACAACTAATTCAAAATTAAATTATGGATGCATTCCTATGAATGGTGCCTCAGATAGTTGTTGGGTTTGTTGTGCGTTTCAAACCTAATTTTATATGATTTAAGCCCATAAAAAGGGAAATTATGCATATATAAATGTTTAGTGAGTACTCTAGTTAGTTATAGCCCACAAGAATTGGATGTGTCTCATTCTATTACTTGAGTTGAAGTAGATATGGCTATAATGGGTTGGGTATCATTCTATTTTATAAGGAAAATCATTCATGCTTAGATCTGAATAGACATAAGGCTTATTTGTTAGTTTGTAATGCCCCAAATTGTACCTTAGATGAAATTTTACATATCAATGTAAGTAAAGGAATGATAGGTTTTAAAATTATGATATGATCGAGAATTCCATATGACTTAATTATGTTTTTAATGAATCATACTTGGAGAATTGGAACTAAATTGTCATCATAGAGACTTAAGGTATTAATGATGAACCCAGGGTCTCGAAAAATATGTCATGGATACTTTACATAAGGTTCAGGTGAAGATTTAATGAAAATAAGGCTTGAAAGCACCTAAAACTCAAGGTTGAAGTGATTTTTGCAAGATCAATGTGTCACCCTGACATCTAAATGGTGACAATTATGCACAAGGGTGACATCTAGTATGACTTCTAATATGACACTCAAACTTGTAAGTGCCATATCTTTTGATTATGATGTTTAAAAATTACAAACTTTATACCGTTATAAAGTTAAGAGGGTAAGCTACGAGTTTATGCAGACAAATTTGTCAAATTAGGCTTAAATCAATACATTTTATTGATGGTTTATACATGGACTAATTTCTTGCTGACAAATGGCAGCATATGCATGGAAGAGTGGTAGCTCCTAAATGGGACAAGTGGAGAACATGTATGAAGCCACATGCCATTACCATTTCTTGACGCCTAGCATTGGAGGAGACAAGGTTGTACTGAAGTTTTCTGTATTGCTTAATTTTCTTTCTCTGACCACCTAACTCTCTCACTCACTCACACCTCTTGGAAATTTTTGCACGCTTTTTGGATCATCATCTTCACTTGACATATTTGCATGCTACTTCATTAAGGAAGCTAGATCCTGCCACTTTCTATGTTGCTATCCTCTTAGTTGTCTTAATCTTAAAGTTGTGATATTGGCTTGAAAGGCTAGAGTGGCTTGCTCATTAAAGTAGGAAATCGTGTTAAAGAAGGTATGGGAATACTAATCTTGATTGCATGTTATCATATGAATTATTTTGATGCTTGATTGGATAGAATATGTATGGATTTGTTGATGAGTTGAGGTCTAGACATGAAATTGATTTGTAAATGAGGCATGAATAAGGTGGAATTGTGGTGAAAAGGATGAATGTTAGGGTAAAGGTGTTGAAGACATAAGATGTGAATGAATTGTACTAGTTTTACTAAACAACCATTGGTATTTAGGCTATAACTTGACCTGTTGTTATCCAAATGGTTTGATTTTCATTATGGATTAAATTAAACACATATGCCTACAGCTTTCATGAAGGAATGGAATTTTGGTACTAACCCGAAAGATTTTGAAATTTGGCCTAAATTTGAATTTAGGATTCTATCATTGGTTGGGAATAGTCTATAGTATTTTGGGGACAACTTTAGAAATAATTAATCAAATTGTATAAAATTTAGTTCATTAGAAACTTAAGATATATATGAACATTTTTTGTAGAAAAAAATATTGCCAAAGACCTCATTTTCTTTGTTAAAATGGCTACACAAATCAGACATGAAACTTATCCTAAGATAATGCTAAACTTGGTTGTGTAGTTGTTGACATATATAAGGTTAGGACTTTAAACGATGGTTTATGTAAACTTAATTGGAATTAATAAGGAACCTAGATGATGTTAAATTAATGGAGTAAAAGGTAATTAATCCCTAGATGATGTTAGATTAATGAAGAAAAAGGGTAATTGAGTTATGGTTTATTAATGATGATGTTATAAAGGATATATGGTTTAACAATGATGAACATATTGTTAAATTGCTTGGTATGACTATGAATGAATGAGTTCTTAAGGCTTATATATTACGATTTGAATAAGGATGATTGTGAATTGGGAATTTCTACTAATATTGTTACATTACTGGACCATCAGTTGTCCAAGGAGTTTGAGTTGGGATTGTATTAGAAGTGCTTGTTCCAAGGAGTTTAAGTTGGGATTATATTAGAAGTGCTTGTCAATTGTGTGCATATCTTAATGTGTGATGACTCAACACTTCTATTGGTGTATAATTGCACTTGTTTGTACTTTTTTTAGGTATGTTATGTTTGATCAAATGTCAATATATAAAGACATATGTTGTACTTCTTCTTTTGCATAAAATTCTAAAATTTGAAACTGTTTGTTTTAAAACTACTGAGCCCTAGTTGTGGGTAAATAGGCATGCCTAGAAGGGTTAGCAGCTGCTTCTATAATTAGACAATAAGGTGTTTTCTGTAACCAAACACCCTGGTGTCTTCTGATTTTAAACACATTTGTGTCTTCTGTTTCAGAGACTTAAGTCTCTTCTATTTCAGATACTAAACATGGTATCTTCTGTACTAGTCCCATTACCCACTTTTGTAAAAAGGATTAGAAGTCTAACTTATTTTTTATTCTAATACATGATCTATTTTGATATAAACAAATTCTGATTTGATATAAGATAAACTCTTGAATTGATACAAAACAAAGTCTACTCTGTTACAATTTATATTCTTATATGAAAGGTTTATACCCTATTTTGATAATCAGTTCTAACATCTATATAATCTATTTTGATACTTAAATGATTGGCACTAACATGAGAAATGTTCTCTAATGATAGATCATATTCTGTTCTGAAATTCATTATGCTTGAATTATTCTTTAATATGAGCCTTTAATGATTGCTTATGATATAACTTGATTCAGTATATGCGGATGTTAGGCGACTGTTAAATAGTTGCTAGTTTATATATGGTTTAGTATTTACCCACTAAGCTTTATGCTTAGCACGTTGGTTTTGCCCCGTGTAGGTTCAAATAGAAGGGTATGAAGACTGGGACAAGGACAACCATTGTGGCCAAAAAAGCATGCTTTTTTTGTTTTTGGAAGATGTATAATTGTTTTTAGTTTAAGTTGTATTTCAATGTAAAGAGACATATTGTAATTTGTGTTCTGTTTAATGGGTTATATTAACCTTAATATAGGTTGACTATTGTATGTATGGAAAGCTTTGGGAATATTACTATATGTTTGAGATGTTTTATTTATACAATATTACCTAATGGTTTATAATACTTGTTTGTTTGAGTTTTCATAAATGCATGTAAGGGATTGTTTGACATGTTTTAGTATTATTTTGTGTTGCATCTGCATATCCTTCTAGGGGGTATGTCGTTGTGACATAGTCGACACTAAATTTGTTGCATTTGATTATTTATTCTGAAACATTACATTTGCATAACTTGTTTCCTTAACTTGTACTCTAGAATTTTTTTAAAATGTAAGCACATTTATAGATATTTACAACATATATAATAGAATGGGTTTAAATTTATATCTATATTATTATATATTTTCTCAATTATTACGTACTACCTAATTTTTTGTTTTTTAAGGAATTAGATTACATGATAGAAGCATAGGGGCACATGCAATTAAAGATGTACAAAATGAGTAAAATGGAGCATACATTTAATTTAAGGGAGCTTCAAGGCAATTCAAGCCAGGTGCAATTGTTATATTCTTTCTTCTAGCTTAGTCATTTCAACCTGTAACCTTCTAGCTTTGTCATAAATTTAGAGGGAGAGCCTTGGAGCAACTAGTAAAAGTTGCTCATTTGTGACCAAAAGGTAATAGGTTCGATTCATGGAAACAACGTCTTTGTAAAAATTACAAGAGGAAGGTTGCGTACATTGATGACCCTCTCCAGACCCTCGCAAAGCGGAGAGCCTTGTGCAGTGGGTATGTTGACTGTTAAAGGGGGGTCAAATGTTGAATAATTATTTTATTGTATGCATAACTCATAAGTAATTTCATAATTAATTTGGTTTCGTTTTAAAAATAATCTTGATAAATCAAAACATTTTACAAAACTTTTGAGATAGTTTTAGATCGAATTTTGTCAAAAAACTACATTTTGTTACAAAAATATATTTTGTTGTTTGAAAGAATTTTCTATGTTTTGGAAAAAAATTTTTAGGAGGTTTAGTCAACCTATACTAAAGTTAAATATATCTATCTTAGGGTTTTGAAATCATTTGTTTATTATATGCATATACTATTTGACTAATATTGAACAAGATTGTTAAAAGAAAGAATTTTTTTGTATTATAAATTAATGTACAAACATTGGTTGATAGATTATTAACCAATGTCTCTGTTATGACTAGTTTGATTCTCTAATAAGTATATTTGTTTATTTTTGTATAGATATACCACATATTAGTTACGAGAAGGATCATTATCATTAAAAGAAGTCCTAGGAAGCTTTTCATACAATTTCATCACACTCTTGTGGTGTGAGCATGATATAAGTCCTTAATACATTTTATGATTATGATAGTAGGCATTTAGTTGTATTTAAGTGATTGAGATAATAATTGTGAGAGAAATTGATTTTTTAGTTTTCCTTTAGGAAAAGAAGATGTTGTATAAAGGGTTCCTTTTCACATATTGCTAAAAGGGAAATAGTGGATTTTTTAAGTCGAACTTAGGGAGTATAAAAATGCTAACAATTTTTTGATAAAATAATTAAAACTTGGTGTTATCTGTTTCTATTATGTTATTGCTTACATTAAAAAAGACATCCTTAGTTTATAAAATTATGCAATAATAAAAGTAGACTTGGAAAAAGAGCCTGAATATGGCTTGAGCGGACATAAATCAACAGCTTAAGTTGACCAGGATATGAAATGTTGTCATTTTGTTTATATAACAAGATGATACATTTTTTTGTTTATATGATTTTGACATATCTCTAAAACTTTGTCACTGAATCCCCAATAAGGATTATAGCTAAACAACATAATAGGCATATAATTTTCTATCTAACTTTTAGAACTCTTCTCAAATATAACCTTTGACTAAGAAATTGGCTCACTAACTTAGTATCAACTATACCAAACAAGGTAAATTCCGTTTAGAAAAAAATATAAATGTAAGAAAAGCAAATAATTAATTATATTTCATGACTATCAAATAAGATTAAGACTTTAATCATATATTTGGTTAATCCCACTATTTTATTTGAAATAATAGCCCTCATTAATATTCAAAAATATCACTCTAACCATTTAAATATAGTTGATCATGAGTTTGCTCAACAAATTAACTGAACTTAAATTCGATAGATAACAACTTTATCGATCACATCTTATTTGACTCCCAAATCTATTAGGTGACAACTCTTTCCAAAAAAATGTCATATATGTTATTCCTAGGTTAGGCTCTAAATTCAAGTGACCATGAGTTTGCTCATCTAAATTACACAAATTTGGTTAAGCAAAACCCACTCTCATAAGATTAAACATGCTCAGGTTAAAGCAGCCTTAAGTTTGCTTAATAGGCTTAACAATAAACAAATTCTGGTTTATTATTACAACAATATAAGGCATTAATCACATTCTCAATGCGTATTTAATATTTTAATAAGGGAGTTAGTTTCATTCGTCTCATTACACATATAAAACATACATTTTAACATGCATTAAATATATATATCAGCCATATAAATAAAACATCAAGCTTTGTTTAATTCTAATTATTAATCTTTATAATCTAAAATAATATTTCCAACTCCTTGGAAAAATTAAATCAGATTAAACTGATTGATTTCTAAATGAACTAAATTCCTATTCGAAATAGAAATTTATTTTGATTGGAAAACAATTTTAAAATCCAATTGGAAATTACTTCCAACTATCTTGACTTATTTTGCAAAATTTAATTTTTTCACTACATTATAATTTAAAAAATTCATGATTTAAAAATTATATAAGTAACACATTCTTAATCTCATTAGAAAATCATTTCTAATCTCATCAGAAATTACTTTTCCTTAACTAGAAAACTATTTTTCTAATATTAAAAGGAAACTACTTTCAAAATTAAATAAAATACTTTTAAATTTTATTAGGAAAGTCATTTATTTATTTAGAGATTGACTTCTTAATTAATTAGAAAATCTTTCTTTAATAAATTAGAAAATTATTTTCAAAATATTAAAGAAAGCATATTTTTTAATTAATAAACGAAAAAGCATTTTAAGATTTAACTAAGAAAAATATTTTTTTTTAAAAAACAAGATATTATTTAAGATAAAAAAACTTTCTAAATAAATTGAATAATAATGCTGAAAAATAAAGTCATTTATCTAATTTATCTCAAACGTATTGACATAAATAGATTTAATTAAGAAAAACACCTTTTTAATTATATAAGATTTTTTTTTAATTTTAAGCAGTCTAATTAATTAATTTCAATATAATTGGAACTAATTAATTCTAATTTTAGAAACTGCTTTTCTAAGATTAATTAGGAATCTATCTAATTGTTAATCTTAATCAAATTGAGAAAAATAATTAGTTTAATATGAAAATTATGATCTCATTTTTGTCATTATATTGATTATCCAACATAATGTAATTATGAAAGATAACTCATTTTAAATATTTTCTTGATTGGAATTATTGATTTGATAATTAATTCCATTTAATAAGTTAACTCCTTAAAAAATTAAAATAAATTCCAATTCATAAAGATTTCATTATTAGTAGAATAAAAGGGACATAATCGGTTTACAACATTAGATGCAAAATCTGACTATTGGCAATTAAGACTAGATGAAAATACAACACCATTAACAGCTTTTTCATATCCACCACAAAAATATTATCAATGAAATGTATTACCATTTGGATTAAAACAAGTGCTAGATATTTATAAATGATTTATGAATAAAACATTCGTAATAAAATTAACCATTTGAAAATAATTTTCAAACAATTTAAAAATATGTTTCCAAATTTATTAAGGATTGAGACTAATTTAATTTGAATTAAACTAATTTAATTAAAATTAAGGCTTAAAATATGTAAAAACAAAGTGATAAAGGAACAGGGAACTTGTAGCACGTGCACTGTAAGGCGCGTGCTATTGCTGATGCTGTCCCACTTCCTTGGGCGCATACAATTTAGGGTTTGTGTTTTTGTTATGTTATCGTATGTTGGTTTTCTTCCTCGATGGCCAGCCACGCTTGAACACCAGTAGGGATTATTGGACGTGTCTTCCAGCCAGCCTCCAAGCCGCCCTCGTGTATGGGTTGCGAGTGTTCACCCACCCTACTGGTTCAAGCCACCACCAGCGGTAGTTTGTTGTTGGTGGGTGACTCATCGGTGGCATTTTCTGTGGTTTATTCTCTCCATGGTAACAGGCAATAAGCTTATGGAAAATCAAAGCAGAGAGTATTCTCAATAGATCCAACATACGTGCTTATTTCTAAGCCAATTTCCAGAATAAACAGTCACAAAAAGGATGCATAATATGATTTTTGCTGTTAGGGTAATTACAAACTTATGGCTGACGCATAGGCAAAAAGGACACAATTTCAGTATCGAAGCAAAAGCGGCATAAAATTTTCAACACTGTTTCCGAATTAATTAAAAACATAAGCCTTAAAATTTATCAAATCACTAACAATCAAGTGAGTTTAGCCAAATTATAGAATTAAAAATTGACTCTAATACCACTATTGAGACATCAGCAGTGAAATAATTGCAAAATTTTTTGATATTTTGATTTCATAAAAATCAAGATCGTTTCAATTCTATAAAACAATTAACACATAAATCATAACAAAGCATGAATCTTAATTCATATCTTATTTTAAAGCTTGATCATTTTTTGTTATATGTCTCGAACAATTTTTGAAACTAGTAATCTTAATTCATATCTTATTTTGAAACTGGATCTTTTCTTGTTGTATCATTCGAACCATTTTTAAAACTAATTTATCTCAACCACCGTAGCCATACAAGTGTCCGACCTCTAACGGTATCTACAAAATAGGTTGAGAGAATTCTATAACTCTTAAAAAGAGGGTTAAGCAAAAAGTGCTAGTTCTATTAGAGCTTAAGCTTATTTATAATATGTTTTGAACATTTTAGTAATTTAACTAAAATTAAATTTTAATTTCAATTAAATTTTAATTAGAATTATTTCAATTTTGCCTCAATAAGATTCAATATCTCATATTGATCCTTATTATTAAATATTTAATATTTAATCTTAAAGTTTCTCAAATTTTTAAATCATGTTTTTGTTGTTACCTCACTATAATGCCAGCTCTCTCTCTCTAACTGATTTTACTCTGACCTCTCTCTACTTGATTTAACCAAACTACCCTAACTTCTTTTCATTTTTGGAATAAATTTTTCCCACGTTTGGTTTGTTGGTTCTTCTACTCGTAAGACTGCTTCAAGATGATTGAGGCTTCAACATCGACAAGAGGCCTTCTCTAGGCTTTGCATGTGTTTATGGAAATAAGAGAATCTTCAATCTCAAAGGATGACTTCCCAATCAGATGGTTGCTTCTTGTAAAATCTAAAGGTAAAAACAGTAATAAGAATGATGGAAAAAACGCATATGCTGAAAGAAATTCAGAGGACTCTCATCTTGTGGGAGGATAGAGAAACAAATTTCAGTCTCTGCATAATAAGGGAGCTCTCAAGCACTACCAAAATGTCATCAAAGATAGAGTTACCCGCCTCCCTTGTCAAGTTACTCAAGGCTTATGCTAAGGCTTGGTCCACAACCTTAATTGGTTTTTTCTTGACCAAGTGACCTGCTTTTCCAGTAGTGAATGTTTGGGCAAAAACCAAAAGGGGGAAAAAAAAGGGTTGGATAAAGTAATATTGAGGGAAGATGACACAACTTTATTCAAAATTTCAGATGATTTTAATCTAAATGAGATAATAGAACAATGGCTATGGCAAATAAGAGATCAACCGTTATTCATCTAGAAATGGAGGCCTAGAGTGGAACTTGATAGAGGTAAGATTGATGTGCTTCCAATGTAGGTTAACTTTCATAATATGCTAATGAAATTCTGGACAATTGAGGGGCTGAGTTTCTTAGCAATCTCCTTAGGGAAACCAATATGTATAGATTCCCAGACAACAACAATAGAGAGGATCTGCTATGCAAAGTTGTGTATTGAATTCAACGAAATGCTACACTGCCTGACAACCTTCCCATTTTAAGACTACGTGAATCTAGAGAGTTAGAGAAGACCGAAATACTTATTACTTACTCCTGGAAACGTACAACTCACCAAGAAATAGGTTCCTACTGAACGAGTTTTTAAAACTGATTGGCAAGAAGAATTAATGGAGTTTGAATATAGCAGTATTCCCTCGGGACAGTATTTATGAAAGAAACTTAAAGCAAGGGAAAAAGAAACTGTAGATAATGCTGGTTTAAATAACTCACATAAACTGGTGGAAACAGAGGAACTAACCAAGGTAGCAACTAAAGACACAAGAGTTGAAGAAGTGGAAATTTTAGGAAAGACTTAAAATAAATTCACAACAAATTGAGCTATCAAATTCCACAAGTGAAATTCCAGAGGTAGCAGTTGAAATAAATGAAATGACCTTGAAGAAAATTGGAGAAGATAAAATTGACATTACTATTGCAGGGAGTAAGGAGCCGATTTCTGAAGATACCAAGGTAGATACCACAAATAATATCCCAAAAGTAGAACCCTATAATTAAGAAGAGATTGAAGAATTCATCATGCAGAACAATAACACCAAAAGAAAATTTGATAGGAAGAAGGGGAACCAAAACACCAAAAATGGAAATTTCCCTATGCATTGTAGTCCTAGCTAGTTTGAAATATTAGAGGGATAAATGATGCAACATCCCACTACCATAGGGTACATAGCCAAACTTTTAGGAACATAACCTACGATACTGATATGTTGGAGCAAAACAGTTCCAACTTACACATGGCATCCTCTAGCATACTCGAAAATCACAAAAATTTTTTTAGAACATTCACTTCATTCATTTATAAAGCTTACAATGTTTCCACCAAACAAATATTTACAAAAAAACTTATACAGGTTCTAACAAAACTACAAAGATAACAAAAAACTATATAACTTTTGGTGTTAGCTGACGGACCTCTGAGACATTTCTCTATCCAAAAGATTCTTTGAGTTCTAACTAAGGAACTAGGTCTCCTATCTCGTACCTGAAAAGCCACATTGCAATTTTTGATAAGTTTTGCAAACTCAATGAGTGAACCCTTATTGATGAATTCACCGGATTACATATACAAATCACATATATCATAGATATTCATTCAGAACATATAATTATTTTTCAGATACTCACACATCATGGCATAACATATGGTCACTCATTACAACTTTGCAAATCATTCATAAATTTCAATATTATATGAATGCTATATGCATGAGACTCATATTCAATCTTATTATTGTGACTGAGTGCCTATCACATACTTATACAAAGATTGGCCCATAGGGCTTAATCAGAACAGAATCACGGAGCAAAGCTCTACGTGCAGAACATATATCACGGAGCAAAGCTCTACGTGGAAGCACTTCAAAATGGCTACTCAAGTCACAACGCCTTTATCTGAGCATGCATTTTATGAAATGCAACAAATACTGAATATGTCATATGTCACAATCTTATACAAATGCTCAGACAAAGTTTTTTTCATAGTCATCGGACCTAAGTCCGGCATTCAACTTTTGTTGAGAATCAAATATCATTCAAAATTTATATCAAATCAAAACACCTCCAATACATTCCCATCTATTAAACTCCGCAGACTTTAGGTTTGGAATCCAGAAACAGCTCACAAACAGTTCAATAATATTGGAAGTTTAACAAATCAAATTAAATTAAAATCAAATCAATGCTAGGAAATCATCTAGATTGACTCACAGTACACTCCACAAAGCTATTGCCTGGATGGTCCAGCAATATCTAACTGGTGTCCAACATGCTCCTCTAAAACATATACAACACATTCACAAATATCACATTTTTGCTCAAATGAACAAGTGTTCTTTTATGCACATCAATATATAGAAAGTATGCACAATGCCTGTTCAATGACAATTTCGAGTATCTTATTGATGCACAATGCCCGTTCAATGACAATTTCAAGTATCTTATTGATTCTAATCATCAAAACATTCAGATATCAAGCCCTCATTAATATCATTTGTATTTATAATTTGGACCATTATAAAACAATGTGAAATCAATATCATGACCTAATTGACCACTTCAGATTTTCTACCCATATGATTTTAGGTCAACTTTGAATAATTAATCTAATAGGGTAAATGACAAAATTAGGCAAAACTTCCTTCTGAAAAGTTGTTCTACAGTGTCTTAAGTTTCTTATGACTCTACGATAATCCAATTTGATTCAGTATTGAATGAGTTATGCATAAAATACCACAGATTGTGCACATGTGAACTTTTGGCTAGTATATGATCATACCCTCTAATTATACAACTTATATCTTTCAGCTCAGATATCCAAAAATTACAAACTTTATACCAATTTAAAGCTGAGAGAATAAGCTAAAATTTGGTGAAGACACATCAGCCTAATTCAGCCGAAATCAATACAGTTTATTCAATAATGATTTATGTCCCTGGTATTGCTACAGTCTAAGCTAAAACTTAGTTTCATACCAATTTTGAAAATCATAGAGATAGAATTAAAATTAGACTTCTTCAAAAAAATTGTATAGATATGTCTCTAGTTTAATAAGAATAAAAAATCAACTCGTTCAGATATCTATAGCTCAACTTATAATTAGAAAACCGAAGAATGATCAGGAAAATTTCCCAATTCATAACATTCTAGTAGACTTCCACACTTTCATCCTATCAATCACTTTCAAATAAATTAAGATAAATCTAAAATTTTAAAATTAAAATGTCTTAGGAATCCATTGGTCTAAGTTTCAAGTTATTTGGAGCTAGGATGAAAAAGTTACAGGCAAAAGACTTAGGGTTATTCAATGAAATACTCTAATTTTTAACCCATACATATAAACCATCACCTTTTCTCTCTCTATCACGACGATCTTCATCTTCTTCACCAAATTGCACTGCTCTTCTTCTTCTTTTATCTTCTTCCCTTCGTGCTATTTTTGACTCACAACCAGCCATTTTCAGACAATACTTCCTTCTAATAAAATGTTCCGCTATGTCTTAAGTTTCTAACACCATCAACTGCACTGATTTTGATCTAGTATCATGCAAGTTATGATCAAAATACTTCATACTACTCCTTACATCTCCATAGATTTCTACTCTCAACTTCTAGCTAACTTTTAGAGCTCTTATGGACAGAATTTGAATTTGACTTCTTCAACAAAGTTGTAAACATATGTTTCTAGTTTCATATGAACCAAACATCAACTCATTTGAAAATCTGTATATCATGATAAGATCAAAATACAGAAGCATGATTCATAAAATTTCTCCAGTTCAAGATTTCAGCACAATCCCTCACTGTGATACAATCACTTTGTTTTTCAAATCAGTTTAGATTATTCTAATTTGTCTTAGGGAGGAAAAACAAGAAGTGTATTGGTTCAACTAGCAAGTCATTTGGAGTGTCACAGAAAAAGTTAGCACAAAAAGAATCAAGTTGCTCATATATAGACTTAAACACTAACATCATACACGTATAGTTCTTGTTCTTCTCTCTTCTGTAACTTTTGTTTTCATGAACAGTATTAATCATAAGCCAGAACAGAATTTCGAACTACTTACACAAGCATTCGCCTTCAAGCATGAAAACATCATCTATACTACTCCCCTTTTCAGCTTATTAGCACCAAACAAATCAAAAATCCAAAAGTCACATAAACATAAAAAATCTATACATCCTTCATGCACATTCCTTTTTTTCTGCATTTATGTTTCTGCATGTTTATTTTATAATATCCAACAACAACCTCATTTCATCATAAACTTCTCATTTTATCAGGTTTATACCACGAACTCACCCAAGTCATTTTCCTTATCTTTAAACTCACTTCAAATCATGTCAAAAAATACTCACCACTATTCCCGCATATCCACAGTAAACAAAACAGAGCATATATATTCATTTCTACACTTATTTCCGGTTACTCCAAACAAATTCAATCAAATTCAAACATCATAAAAAATCACTTACTTAATCCAGCTATCCTTCCCAGCAGTAAGAGTGAATCAATGACACCCAATAAGAATGACAAGTTGATATTCGGTGACGGACAAGGAACAAAGAAAGAGTTCCCTGTTGAATGCTTTCGGTGAAGAACAAAAGTTACAGTATTGCTTCCTAACCAAAACATGCTCTACGTGTGCTCTCTAATTCATACCCACATGTCACCATGCATGTAATCCATTTGTCATAATTTAATCAGTCCATGTGTCACATTAGAATTGGTCAATTTATCAATACTTTTTTAGTCCAAAAAAACTCCAAATTTTCAAAAATTTCTAAATTCACCAAAAATTCCGAAATAATACTATTAGTCTCCAAATAAAATTTTCAGCTTAAAATAATTTACCAAAAATATCAAAATATCCGAAATGTACAAAAATTGCCAAATTACATTTAAATACACTCTAATTAAACCCATCATTTCCATGTATGAACTAATTTACCTGGAAATGCTATTGAATACATGTACAATCATATGAATGTGCAAAATAAATGTGTATGTCACAATTAACTTATGCATGACGTGTATTTCCCTAATTTCTCAATAATTTATCATAATTTACTATTCTAGCCTTAACATGGGTAACGGGATGTTACAAATGACCCTCTCAAAAAGTCACTGGTGAAAGAAGTTGAGAAGGATAAGAAGACTTGATTAATGGATCTTCTTGAAACCAAAATAAAAGAAACTCATGCCCCTTTTGGTTCTAAATTTTTGGGTACTAATAAGGCCGTCATATCAAATCATAACTCATATTGTAATGATAGAATTATCTACCTTTATATCAAAGATATGCTTAGAGTGCATGCTATGGAAGAAAGTGAACAGTATATTAACAAGTGATGTTAGATGTGAGGTCTAAGACTTGTTTTTGATTTAACACTAATCTATGGTTCCAATTTTGGTTTTCAAACAAACAAGCTTTATTTGATTAGACAAAATTTACAACTAAGAATTCAAAATCCCTGGCTTGTTGTTGGAGATTTCAATAACTCTCTAAACTCGGCTAAAGTTAAGGGTGGAAAAAGATCAATTTTGGTCTAACAAAAGAGCTTTCCAGGCTTTTAACGAAGACGGATTTGGTTGATCTTAGTTTAATAAGCAGATTACTCACCTGGACTAAGAACAAATGTGATAGCTTTCTTATAAGGAAGAAGTTAATTATGTTTGGATAAACTAGTTTCCTAACTCTTTTGTTCACTTTGGGAAGAATTTGATGTCAAATCACTCCTATATGCTAATACAAAGGATTGTCGAAAGCAGAACAACGGGGGTCCCTTTTAGATTCTTCAATGGCATTGTTCATATAGAAGGATTCTCATAAGTAATTTGTAAACGTTAGAGTTATATATGATGTAAATTCAAATCTTATCAACTTATATGGAAATTAAAAATGGTGAAGACTGCTCTTAAGAACTTCATTCATGGAAGAAATCATAACCTAACGACCTTTAAAGAGAAACTAATTTAAGCTCAAAAAGCTTACTATTACTCTTCTCAAAATGCATAATTTAGATTGACATAGATGAAAAGAATACAAAAGTATCACGAAGTTCTCAATCTCCATAATTCAATTCTCAAACAAAAAGTTAGATTAAATTGGATGAAAGATGGTGACTCCAACACAAAGTTCTTACACTCCACTTTGCTTGTTAGGAGAAATGTTGTCAAAATTGCAGTGCTATAAGACATAAGTGGAAAGGAGCATGCAGATTAAGATAGCTTATAAGAACTAGCTAGAAACAATTAATAAAAGTTAATGGGTTCTGAAGATTTTGTTGTTCCAAGCTACGATGCACTAAGGTTGTTTGATTGCACAGATGATTAAGGAATTAAAGAATTTGTGGTATCCCCTATCACTGAAATTGATATAAAAAGAGTGCTCTTTAGTCGCATCCTTCAAAATTGTCAAGCCCCAATGGTTTCTCTGCATTGTTCTTTTAATAGACATAGGAAATTATAGGTAAACTTTTCACTAAGTCTGTGGTGGAATTATTTGCATCCTCTAAAATTCTCCAAGAACTAATCCACACCTTCATCTATTTAGTGCCTAAAAGCCAAACCCTCAGTGAATGCAAGCCTTTAGACCAATATCATGTCGTAACACCCTATACAAAGTGATTTCGTAACTTTTAGCTAAAATATTGAAGGTGGTAATCACTAGAATTATTCACGTAATGTAGTTTATTCCCAACAGAAATATTAGGAACAATATTCTCCCTTTACAAAAATTTCTAAAAGAGTACAATTTAGATAAAATCTTAAAAGCTGCTTAATCAAAATTGATTTTTACGAAGCTTTCGATATAATTAGTTGGAGGTTTATCTAAGTATATCTTGAAGCATTGCAGCTGCCTTATAGATTTGTGAATTAGATAATGACATGTATCCAATCTCCTACTCTAAATGTGCTAGTGAATGGATTTCCTATTAAACCTTTCAAGAATACAAAGGGGATTAGATAGGGTCTCCTTATTTATTCACCCTTGTAATGGAAAGCTTATCAAGACTATTAACTAAGTTAATCTTTTGCAATGGCAGCTTTTAATATCACTAAAAATGTAGGGCAATTAACCTCACTCCCCTCATGTATGCTAATGATCTTATGCTTTTATGTGAAACTGATCTATACGCTATAAATATCATGATGCAAGTTTTGAAACTATTTGTTGGCTGGTTGGGATTAAAGAATAAATATGAAAAGAACAACTTATTTTTATCAGCTGATGTGAGAAATTAAGTAGAAGTAAAGAGAACTATAGGACTAAATGTGCATTCAACTCCATTATATTATTTAGGAGTACCAATCACGTCCTCCAAACCTGAATTTAATAATTGTTTGCCTCTCATTGAAGGATAAAATCAAGAGTGAATGCTTGGGAAAATAGGTTTCTCTTATATGATGCCAAACTCACCCTTATTATCTTAATTCTTAGCAACTTGCATATACACTTCACCACTCGTATTACATTGTCAAGGAAGGTTATAAAAGAGATAGAAAAAATAATGAAAGCATTTTTATGGACGACAGGTAGAATAGAAAACTCTAAGAATGAAAATAAAAAATGAAGTTTCTACCCCGAGGAAGCATAAAGGGATTGGGATCATTACTATTACAAGAATGCAAAAATTTCTAATGAACAAAAGGCTTTAAAGGCTCTATATAAGTCATAAAGTACTCTAGATCAAATATATTCATGAGGATCACTTCAAAAACCTGAATTTCTGGCAAGCTACTTGTAGAAGGTAGGCCACCTCGATATTTAGCCAGATGATGAAGATAAGAGACCCTGTCTATCTATAAATCGAGCATAAGATTGATAATGGAGGAAAAACATGGTTTTAATTTGATAATTGGTTAAATTCAAGCCATATCATGTATAATCATGAGATTCTTCATTTGAGAAATAGAATCCCATTGAATCTTAAAGCTTCATCACTAATCTAGAATGGTGAATAGTGTGGACATTTTAAAGGTTTTGATTCTTTAGTGGAATACTTCCCTCAATTGAATGATGTCGAGAATGAAGATGTAATCTCTTGGACTCTCAATCCAAGTGGTAAATTCTCAAACAAAATTTTTCATTAGCTTCTTACCAACAAATTGTCTTAACCTCCTTGGTTTAATCTTCTATTGAGAAACACTTTGAATCATAAAGCCTCACTAATCACTTGACTAGCGATTAGAAATAGTCTTAGGACTAAAATTCAATGACATGGTAATGTGAATTCTACTTGTGTATTATGCAAAATGGAAGTGGAAGACAGAGATCATCCTTTTTTTTAAAGATTCTCCAAAGCAGTCTAGAGCAGAATTTTACATATGATTGCAGGAGAAAGCTACATATATGAATAAGATCAATCATTGAGCGGGGTTATCAGACACTCTAACCATGGAATGTGTAATGAAATATTCCTTAAAGCAACTTTCATTACTACCATTTATACTATTTGGAAGGAGAGAAATAACATAACTTTTACAAACATGGAAGAAGGGAAGTATCAGCTATTAAAAAGATTGTTAATTGGATTAGATCAACTATTTTTGCTAAAAATGTGTAGAAAACTCCTTCATAAGAAATAAAGTATAAATGGAAACTATAATTTAGCTTATAATGTTGGTTTGGGATTGTCTATTGCAATGCTTTACCTCTTATTGATCTTCCAATCATATTGTAATTACATAAATGTTTATTAGCCAAGAACTCATTATAATGTTGTATTAGCTTTGCTCATGGTTAACATAATTTATTCATTTTTTTAAAAAAAGTACGACATGATCAAAATAGTCGTCCTCTCTACAATTTGTTCTTTATGTGTAACTAATTAGGATCTCAAATATGTAGACAATGATTATAAATTATAATTCTAATTTATAATTAAAATTATATAAATTTAAACTTCTTTTATTTTATCCTTAGTTCTCCATTTAAACCATTTATAATCATAGATTAAGATTGGTGTTTAGCAACGCATCATGAGAAACTAAATATTTAGGAATGTCAAAGTGGTTTTGATTAACCTTTTCATGCATGATTTTTTCATATAATTCAATTCTTTCATCATACAATGTACTGATTAGACAAAGCATGGAAATAATGCTACTCTTTCTTAATATGTTGATATTAGTTCTTTGTCATTAGCTATTGATTCAATTAATGGCATTTGTAAACTATTTACAAAATCTCGTTTCATTTTGGCCAAGGAGTTCCTAAATCAATACTAACAAGAAAACCTGGACATTCTCCTTAATTACTTTAAGGTGATGAATCCTATCTTAATAACACAACTACATGAATATAATTCACGTTATATCTAATGACTATCGATAAAATGACTTATGATTAAAATTGGTCATAAGTAGTATTAAAATATAGCAATTCCTATATGAGATAAATTCAAAGACCTCAAGTTAAAGGATAACTTATATAATCATTATAGTGAAAATTTCATAGACATACAAGTAATGCTCTAAATGGATTTCTTATATCAGGTTAGCTCAGTGAATATGTTCTCTAATAAACACCCACATGTTTGTTTAAGTATCTCCATACTTTAGCCTATGAGATCGATCACTTCCTTTATAAGGAAAATATATTGTTTATTTAGTCTTTTTAAATTTTGTTAATGTCTAGTATTAATAAAACAATAACTAGGAATAATTTAAGGATAATAAATAAATATAATTCGAATCTCAAAATAATAATCTCATTATAATTTCATTGCAATGTATAATTATCCCATGAACTTTATCTTATACATTTAAACATGTATAAGATAAGGAATGCCTTCAAATTATTTAGCGATTGGTTATAGGGCATAAACTAAAACTTTTCAAAATTCCATATAGCTTTAGAATAGCTACATTAAAAAATGAATGAGGCATAATTTCAGCACTTTCCTTGTATAGAAAATAAATGTCCTAAACTTAGAGGAATTGTAGCCATTCCATCGTGTTTATCATATTCCTTCTTGTTAACCCCATAAGGAAGGAGATTCTAGGCATAAGAGATTTTTTCGTACATAACAATCCCTCGTCACTATATTAGGAGAGTAATTAGGGATTAAATGACCTATTTCCTTTAGATAGTTATACCATTATCCCTCCTTAATCCATAAGCATACCTTATCCTGATCTGTTACATCCCTCATAGCTTGGACAACTAATGCAATCCTGAATAGAGCTCTATTGCTTATTTAATTATCATACCATTAAAAAAATGAGATATCATATCCAATCCTACAACTTATATTTTGCTCCAGTGAGAATCTCATCTTTAAGAATTGAGATATAAACCATGAGTGAGAGACTTTGTTTTTAAGTGCCTAACTACTTACACCCTTTAATATGTATCTGTGCATCCACTTCATCCATAATGATTCTTTATTTGCTATGTAATATCTCGCCTCCTAAAATTTTTAAGAGATTAAACTATTAGATTGAATCACATGAGTTATTTCATTTAAGAATTTATGTGATACATTTCATTCACATTCATAATATTCGTATACACGTATGAATCATGATTTAGAAAACATTGCAATATAGTATATGCATTAATTGACATATTTCAGGCTATGGGACGAAAATGAATGTGATATGAATGTGCACTACCCATGTTTTGCTTTTTGATTTACCAATATCATGAGTTGATGGATTATATTTAGTGAACTGGGAATTTATTGTTACAATTGAGTAATTGATGAGGTGATATGTGCATTTAGTCTAAGAAAATGTAAAAGACCAAGACAAATTGATACATAGGAATTTAGGTTGATTAGGCCTATGAAATGGTGACATGTGGCATTGGGAATAAGTGAACATGGCTCAGTTAAATGGATGACAAGTGGCTTGAGTATAATTAAAAAAAGTGTCCCTTTAAATTTGTAAGAAATGGCAACTTAGACTTGTGAAATGTGGAGCAATAGAATGGTCACATGTGGAGCCTTACAATTTGTGACATGTGTAGCTTTACAAGTGGTGAAATGTGTAGCCTTATAAGTAGTGACATATGGAGGCTTAAATGAGTTACATGGACCAATGGAAGGATAACATATGTCCAATAGGATGGTGACACTTGGACCAATGGAATGGTGACACATAGATTAGTTTGGTCTTCTTGAATTTTATAGAGAAAATATTTGAAAATTTGATAGAAGTGGGAATGAAGGCCATAAGGTTAGAAGAGGGATAAAAACGAAAATGAGAAGAGAAGGAGAGAAAGGGGAAGAGAAAAGAAGGAGAGAAAGGGGAAGAGAAAAGAAGGAGAGAGGTTATCAACCTAAGTTGAAATTCTGGTTTCAATTTCATCTTTCTCTTTCGATTTTTCTTTCATATCCTGAGAGAATGAATTTGAGGAAACTCAAATAATGAAAGTTGTAGATATAGGTCTTAACTTGACCTACGCTAAAGTGGTTCCAGAAAATAGTGACTAGAGCTCAAGTTATGTCTGTTTCCCCAATACTGCCTATGATAAACCCTTGTGCTAGAATATGTTAGATGGAGTGTTTGTATTGAACAGGCATTTTTATTTTAGCCATATATTAATCTATACTTATTCAAATGGGATGAATTTTAATTTAGATTAAACTAGAGACATACACATACAATGTTTATGAAGGAGTAGAATTTGAATTCTATCTCTAAGGGTTTCTAAATTTGGCTTGAAGCAGAGTACTAGGTGCTGTCATTGTTTGAGAATATTCTTTAGTATTTTGGGCATAACCTGCAGAATACTAAACCAAACTGCATGAATTTGGTGTCATTGGAAATTTAAGACATATAGTAACATTTTTTTAGAAGAATATTTTGCCTAAATACTTCATTTTATAGGTTATAATGGTCATACAAAACTGACCTGAAAATAGAGTTGGAAAAGCTGGAGAATGGGAATGACTTTTACATAAAATATGTTTCTTTTATGTGATGTTTGAGACAATAATTGATAAGATACATTCTTATGATGAATTTATGCTTGGATGAAGCTTGAAATGAACCTAGTATCATGCTTGAATAAGCAATTAAATGTGTGATTGCTTAAGGTGATAATGAGGTTATAATTAAAAAAATAGAAGATTGAGATTAATAGGATAAAGTAAATGGATAGATTTTGGAGCAAGAGGCATAACTTTATCCATCAACGTCTGATTAAGGCATTTAAGTATGCTTTCAAAGAGGACTCCAAGTTCTACAACTTTTGTGAAGACTCCGAGGAGAGATTTTACTATCTAAAAGGTCAAATTTTCACATTTCTATTACTGTCCAATGATTGTCCTCCAGGGGACATTATGTCCCTCTAAACAGACATAACAGAGGCTAAAAAGCTAGAAAACCCGATAATGTCTATCCAGTAGACATGAAGTCTGCCTAACAGATGTTTACTAGTCATTTGGACTGAAATCGCTCTGAAAGATATTATATATAGGTATAAGTCCACCCTATGAACATAAGGTTCGGGTAACGGATATAGATCCGATGAAATGGTGAGAACAACAATATGAAATGAATGAAAGTAATCTTACGAATGCTGATGAAATTCAAAGGAGATGAATAATCAGTATTAAGTAAATATGGTTGATAAATTGGATGTCTTGTGATCTTAGAATGTTAGAAGGACTTTGATGAATGATAAAATGACTAACTTAGAATAATCTTATACAAATGAAGTGTTAACCTGAGTCCAATTCTGACGTATATGAGTTATAAAGTGTGAACAGTCATAAGAGGTGAATTAAAGAAATATACCTATAATGGTCAATTAAGCATGCATTGAACATGATACATATAAATATGCATGGTTGAACAATTATATGATTGATCAACTTAGTAATATATGAATTATGTGTGTATTGTATGATATAGAAGCACAAGTTGATCAACAACTTCCAGACATTGTCAGATCGTTAAGGTAATAGTTCACTTGGAGTATACCCTGAGTTAACCTAGATGTGTCAACTTCCTTATATGTGTTTTTCTGTTTGAATTAGATGTATTTCATTATGCTTGAGTTGCTTTTGTTCAATTTTTACATATTAAACTATTATTGGTTTGATTGTCAAAATTTCGGACATCAATTATTAGAGGGGACTATTATTTGGGACTGTATTGGAAGTGCTCATTGTATGTGAATTTGACTGAATAAGTGTTATTTGAAATTATTATTAAGTGCTGGACTAAGACCCAAGGATAAATGTAAATGTAAATGTGTATGAAATAAGTGATACTCAATTGAATGTTGAATGCCGGATTCTGATCCGATGTTTGTGATAAATGACTGTGCTTACTGAAATAAAGTGATTAATAGGACATGATATGAAACGATGCATTTCATGACATTTATGTGCATAATCAGATAAAGGAGTTATGATCGAAGTGACTAGTTTGAAATAAACTAGGTATGCATAAGGGATATATGTCAGTACCTAAAATAAGCCTAGTATTTGCAAGAGATATGGGTCAGTTTTTGAAATAAGCCTGGTATCCACAAAGAATATGGGTCAGCACTTAAAATAAGCTTGGTATCAACAAAGGATATGGGTCAATACCTGAAATAAATCTGATATCCACGAGAGATATGGATCAATTAATAGGCACTCGGTCATAACAAAATGGAATGACTGAATTACGTGGATACAAGGATATGCTATGCTTATGTATATATGGATTATATGAATGAGAAGAAAAGAATAATTAGATTATCTTTATATGATTATATGAAATGCTTGTGTTCATAATGGACTTGTTGGAATATGATGTGTATTGCGATTAAGTACTAAATTATGAATAATGTGATATATGAAATTTGATTCTAAATGATATGAGATATTAATTGAACTGTGTTATATACTTGTGATATTTATGTCTGTTTTGAGTGAGCACATTAGTGATGGTTAACTTACTGAGTTCGCAAACTCATCAAAATCGTAATATTGTTTTTCAGGTTTAGGAGAAATCTAGCTAGTTTAGTTGAAGTAACTTCTGCATTTGGATATGGGTTAATGTCAGGATCAGCTGTACCTGCAAATGTCTTAATTCTATTGTATCAAAAACTGTATATATGAATTTTGGAAATGTAATGAAATTAAGACTGTATATGTTTGTGCATAAAAATGGAATAATATGATTATTGGAATGTTTTATGTGATGTGCTGTGGATTAAAACGAAAAAATGAATTGATCTAACCGCCTTAATGTTCCATTTTCAAAGATTATGCTCTTGAATATCCTTTGGTATGTCGGGTATATGCTCTATGGGAGTGGTATGTTACAATTTGTATCAGAGCCTAGGTTTAACATCTTAGATGGGCATTTAGCCTGATATGTCAAGGTAAATGCATCTTCGACATGTCATAACACACAATGGCAACTAGTCCCCAATCTTAGTTGCATTTAAATAAGTCACACACATTAGCATTCATAAAGAGTCTGAATTGTTAGAACCAATGAAAATAATGATGACCCTTTGGAGGGAGAGAAAATGAAAAGTTGTTAATACTGTGATAGAGTAGATTTAGTAAAGATTGAAAATGGGTTGCAAAACGAAAAGGGGGTAGTAAAAGTGTTGTCTCGATTATGTGATTGAATATTCATTACATAGGTATCGGAGATCTTACATGGTTTGGGAAGTTAGTCCTAGATTCAATGACTTTGTACTCGTGGTTATATTATCAAATATGATATCAATCTTAAGTTATGGTTGTACACAATTGAATTGATGTAAATGTGAATAAATTTTCATAGATTGACTGAGAAAACTAAAGTTGTAGGTGGAAATGATAAGATTTAAAGTGTTCAAATAAAGTTGAAAGAAAATCAAAATTTCTATTACTTGAGAGGATGAACTTGGAACTGAAGTGATTGGTTGACTATCATATTAAGAGCTTATGATTTAGTATAAGGTTATATTATTAGATCTGATATCAGAATTTTATGATAGTTACATATCCTCTATTTCTGAATTGATTGAGAACATACTTATGTAAGATGAAATAGATGATAAGTGGGATATAAAATAAACAATAGCAATATATGTAGGAGTCCTCAAGGTTAAGTTGACCAATTATTATAAGTGCACATCCGATAATCTGGTTACCTTGTATATTGTATAAGGAGCGATCTATGATATATTGAATGCCCTTAAGCACTAGTCCTATTAAAAAAATTCTGAGATGAATCAGAGTAGCGCAGTGGAAGCGTGAATTTATATGGATATATTTAAATGGTAACCACTAAGGAGAGGTAACTTTTGTATAGTCATAGGATACCCAAATGTTATCCAGAATCAATTAAGATCAAGGTATCATCAGCTTGAGGTCTTAATTAGTGATCTTTTGAAAATAAATCTCTAGATAAGATGTACTAGTCTTAATGGTACATACCAAGGCATAAGAGTAAATGTGCAAGCTTACAACATTACTGAGCTTTATCATATATGATTCGTAATGTCATTTAAAGCATGCTTAAGTTTAGTTGAGTAACCAGCTCTATCATTGATTTCCTTGAAATAGTACATGTGGTTTCTCTGAAGTCCAGGTTTCTGTGATTATGAATCCTACCATTAAATAGTGTAAAACATCAGGTACGCTTTTACCTTTTGCTTAGGTGTTTGTTGACAGTGTATTATTCAAGTTAGTCATCTACATCAGTGGCTCCCATCTGTTTGTATAAGAAAACCTTACGCCTTTATCAATATAAGACAAATTCATTAGATTTTGTGTAGTGATACATAAACCTTTTCTTTTATTCTATTTTATTTTATTTATATATTCACTTATTTTAATTTTATTTACTTACTCTTTTAGTATATCAATTTTACATTTTTTACCCTTTTAAGTTTTTTTTATTCATTGTCTCATTTGCATGTGAGTCTATCGAAAATAGCCTCTCTACTTTGTATAGGTAAGGTTGCGTATATCAGACCTCCCTAAACCCTTCTTTGTTACGAGATTTCAAACTGGGTATGATGATGATGGGAGAAATTGATTTTCTTCAAATATTATGGATGGTTGAAAAGCAATGATGAATATAGTTGACCAAGAAAGATTTCATGAACAATACAAGTAACTTTGGGGAGAAACTTCTTTTTATAAAGACTTTCATTGAATTATATCATGTAGACAAAATGTTCCATTTTTAGGAATTGGGGAATATTGAATGGATCAAAGGTGAACATTGGAGTCAGATAATTATAATAATCGGGGACAAAAAGGTGAATATAATATAGATATTGTATATATTTTTTTGTTTATTGTAAAGTATTCAAATTACGTTACTAAGTCTTTGAATTCGAGATGATGTTATTGCTATTGCTTGTAGGACTTAAAAACCTTGTATAAAGGATAAAAAATATTAATAGTTGTTGATTTTTAAGGCTTGAGTTGTTGGTTAATTCAAAATCCAAGACTGAGAAATGTTAGAAAATATTCGCAATATATGTCACACAAAATGTATTACTGGAAACAAAACAAATATGATCTCTGAGTTTGTCGAAATAGAAATATGAGTTATGAAAATTGATATATTATCTTCTTTGGTGCTATTGTTAGATATTGATCATTTTGTATGAATGGTTATGTCCTACTTAATGTTAAGGTATTTAAGTGCATGAATTGAATGGTATTATCTTACAAAGATAGAGTGTTAAGTTGTTGTTGAACAATGATACCTTTATATCTGATGATCAATTATATCTACCTACTATAAATGATCAAAGACTAGAATTGAGAGACTTGCCATACTTAATATTATGAAATATTTAATGATCAGCAGATGTAATTAAGGTAGCTTGTGTTATGAAAATCAAGGTATGAGAAATGGAATGTAGTTGTATAGAATTTACATTAAAAACATTTATGTTGGATTTTCAATTTACGTATTACTTTTCTTATAATTGACTGCTCTATAATAGAATTTGGTGGACATTTGCAAAGTTTAGTTTGATATTTGCAAAATATAGCTTGAGGTTTAATCTTGAAGAAAAGAATAAGTCCAGAATGTAAGGTTACTATATGTGCAGTAGAACTTTTGAAAATGTTGGCAATGATATAGAACAAGAGAATATGATTATGAAATTAAGTGGTAAAAGATATCGAATACCCATATATTAGGACAAAGAGGGCTTGAGGAATATTGATGACCCATAATCGATTCAAGATATAGTTGATAAGGTGAAAATGATCTACAGTGAGAATAAGGTAGCTTAAGACTACCAAAAAAAAGTTACACATAACATCAATCCTTATCCACACCCGTAAAAACTGTATAGGCTTAACACAGAAAGGAAACTTAATAGTTGTAAATAAGAAATACAATATGACAGTATGAATAAATGGTAATGATGAGCATCTATATTGGTTGTAGTGATGAATTGTACTAGTGTGCAATTGTGTTGATAATTTTTACAAATGAGTATTGAATATCAACATTTGGCGTATAAATGTGCATTGTCATTATGTGGATAATATATTGGGGCATAAGTTACCAGCTCAAAAAGTTAAGATTGCAAGTAATTTTCATTAGATGGAGGAACCAATAAAAATAGTCAGTTATCAGACTAAGCAGTTGAGGAATTGAGTAATTCTTCTAGTAAAAGTTATTAGACAAATCATTCGAGAGAAGAAGCTATTTAAGAGACTAAGAAAAACGTGAGAAAAAATTATCTCATATCTTTGATTAGTCAACTAAGAATTTCGAGGATGAAATTTCTTAAGGGGGGAGAGTTGTAATATCCCGCCTCCTAAAATTGTTAAGAGATTAAATTGTTAGATTGACTCACATGAGTTATTTCATTTAATAATCTACATGGTCTATTTCATTCACATGCATAATATTTGTATGCACATATGAATCGTGATTTAGAAAACATTGCAAGATAGTATATGCACTCAATTGATATATTCTAGGGTATTGAACGAAAATGAATTTGATATGAATATGCATTCCCAATGTTTTGCAATTTGATTTACCAATAACATGAATTGATGAATTATATTTAGTCAGTTGGTAATTTAACTAGGTGATGTGTGCATCTAGTCTAAGAAAATGTTAAAGAGAAAGACAAATTGATACAAGAGAATTTAAGTTGATTAGGCCTATAAAATGGTGACATGTGGCATTGGGAATAAGTGAAAAATGGCTCAGTAAAATAGATGACAAGTTGCTTGAGTATAATTGCAAAAATTGACCCTTTAAATTTGATACCTTAGACTTGTGAAATGTGGAGCAATAGAATGGTGACATATGGAGCCTTACAATTAGTGACACGTGTAGCTTTGTAGTTGGTGAAACATGTAGCCTTATAAGTAGTGACATATGGAGGCTTAAATCAGTTACATATGGAGCCTAAAGTAAGTGACACAAGGACCAATAGAATAGTAACATATGGATCAATGGAAGGATAACATATGTAACAATAGGATGGTGACATGGACCAATGGAATGGTGACACATGAATTAGTTTAGTCTTCTTGAATTTTCTAGAGAAAATGACTAAAAGAGGGAGAAAAACGAAAATGAGGAGAGAAGGAGAGAAAAAGGGGAAGAGAAGAGGAGAATGAGAGAGGTTATCAAGGTAAGATGAAATTTTGGTTTCAATTTCATCTTTCCCTTTTGATTTGTCTTTCATATCCTTAAAGTACGAATTTGAGGAAACTCAAAGAATGAAAGTCGTAGATATAGGTCTTACCGTGACCTCTGTAAAATTGGTTAGAGGAAATAGTGATTAAAGCTCGAATTATGCTTGTTTCCCCAATACTGCCTGTGATAGACCCCTGTGTTGGAATATGTTAGATGGAGTGTTTTCATTGAATGGGCATCTATATTTTAGCCATATCTCAATCTGTAGTTATCCAAATGGGATGATTTTAAATTTAGATTAAACTAGATACATACAGATACAATATTCATGCAGGAATCGAATTTGAGTTATGTCTCTAAGGGTTTCTAAATTTAGCTTGAAGTTGAGTATTGGGTGTTGTCATTCTTTGAGAATAGTCTTTAGTCATTCCTATGATGCATTTATTCTTGAATGAAGTTTGAAATGAAACTATTATGATAATTGAATATGCGATTAAATGTGTGATTGCTTAAGGTGATAATTAAGGTTATAATTAAGGAAATGGATGATTGAGATTAATAGGATAAAGTAAATGGATAGATTTTGGGGAAAGAGGGATAACTTCCTCTGTATATTTCTGATTAAGGTCATTTAAGTATGCTTTCAAAGAGGACTCCAAGTTATACAACTTTTTTGAAGACTCCAAGGAGAGATCATATTATCTAAAAGATCAAAATTTCACATTTCTGTAAGGTCCAATGGGCGGACATTATATCCCTCCAAACAGAGATAAGAGGGGCTAGAAAGCTGGAAAACTTGAGAATGTCTTCCAAGCAGACATGAAGTCCACCTAATAGATCCGATGAAATTGTGAGAACAACAATATGAAATGAATGAAAGTGATCTTAGGAATGCTAATGAAATTCAAAGGAGATGAATGATCAGAACTAAGTAAAGATGATTGATAAATTGGAAATGTTGTGATCATAGAATGTTAGAATGGCCTTGATGAATGATAAAATGATTAACTTAGAATAATCTTATACAAATGAAGTGTTAAACTAAGTCCAATTTTGACATATATGAGTTATAAAGTGTGAATCATCATAACAGGTGAACTAAAGAAATATACTTGGAATAGTCAATTGAGCACGCATTGAACATGATACATATACATATGTATGGTTAAACAGTTATATGATTGATCAACTTAGTAATATGTGGATTATGTGTGTATTGTATTATATAGAAGTACAAGTTAATCGACAACATCCAGACATTGCTGGATCATCAAGGTAATAGCTCACCTGGAGTATATTATTAGTTATTATAGATGTCTCAACTCCATTATATGTGTTTTTCTGTTTGAATTAGATGTATTTCACTATGCTTAAGTTGCTCTTGTTTAATTTTTACATATTAAATTGTTACCAGTTTGATTGTGATAATTACAGACATCAATTGTCTATGGAGACCAATATTTGGGACTATATTGGAAGTGCTCATTGTATGTGAATTTAACTAAATAAGTGTTATTTGACATTATTATTAAGTGTCGGACCAAGGTCCGATGATAAATTTAAATGTAAATATGTACGGAATAAGTGATACTCAATTGAATGATGCATGTCTAATTCTAATCCGATGTTTGTGATAAATGATTATGCTTATCGAAATAAAGTGATTGATAGCACAGATATGGAACAATGCATTTCATGACATTCATGTGCATGATCAGATAAAGGAGTTATGACTGGAATAACCAATCTGAACTAAACCCAATATCCATAAGGGGCATAGGTTAGTACCTAAAATAAACTCAGTATCCATAAGGGATGCAGGTCAGTACCTGAAATAAGCTCGGTATCATCAAGGGATATGGGTCAGTACTTAAGATAAACCTGGTAGCCATAGGGGATATGGGTCAATACTTAAAATAAACCTGATATCCACGACAGACATGGGTTAAGTAATAGACACTCGATCACAACAAAATAAAAATGAAAGTGGAGTATCACATCCATTGCATATATATCTTTCCATGTATTATGTGAATATTTGGAAAGAATGACTGAATTGTACGGATAAAATGATATGCTATATTTGTGTATATATCGATGATATGAATGAGAAGAAATGAATGATTAGATTATCTGGCAATGGTTATATTCAATGCTTGTGTTCATAACTAACTTGTTGGAATATGATGTGTATTGCGAGTAGGTACTAAATTCTGAATAATTTGATATATGAAATTTGATTCTGAATGATATGAGATATTAATTGAACTGTGTTATACACTTGCAATATTTATGTCTATTTTGAGCGAGCACATCGGTGATGGTTCACTCACTGAGTTCGCAAACTCATCAAAATTACAACATTGTTTTTCAGGTTCAAGAGAAATCAAGCTAGTCTAGTTGAAGTAACTTTTGCATTTAGATATGGGTCATTGTCAGCATCAGTTATACCTGTAAATGTCTTAATTCTATTGTATCAAGAAGTGTATCTTTCAACTATGGTATATTGACATATGAATTTTGGAAATGCAATGACATTGAGAATATATATGTTTGTGCATAAAAATGGAACAATATGATTATTGGAATGTTTTATGTGATGTACAATGGATTTAAAAGGAAAAATAAATTGATTTAACTGCCTTAACGTACCATTTTCGTAGAGTAGTTTCCTGAATATCCTTTGCTATGTTAGTTATGTGCTCTATGGGAGTGGTATGTTACATGCTCACACTTTCCAAAGTATTTTAGCCATCAATATCTTATTGCTAACACTTATAGGAATAATCCATATGCCACCATCATCCAAGGTTTTGCACACATCCGACAGTTTAACTCTAACATCGAACTTAATTTCAATCATCTTGCCTCACAAAAAGTTTCTCATTATCCTTGATTTTCTTAATTAATCCTTCAGATAAGAACATATGAGCACTCCAATAAGTGTGCATGGAATTTACAATAGATTTGAAAATCTACTTGATTGCACCTTCAAACTAGTGTTAGGAAAGTTAACTTTCCATCTTTATCTCCAAGCTCTCACAATCGTCCGTCCCCTCCATCGCCATTGTGTCGGTGTGAAGAATGAAAAAATAACTAAAAAGAAAATAGAAAAGGGTGCTAGTGGCTAGGTCTCTCCTGCATACCCTTCTACTATCACTTTGTTTTCCATATATAGTAAAATTTAGTTTTAAAACCGTGTGGGACCTAGCTAGGACACCGTGTTGTTCTCCAGTTAATTCTCAACTGTGAGAATTCACGATCATGCAAGTTCATTGCATGATTGCGCATACCTCTCACAGTTATGTATGACATTCTCCTGACTGTAAGAGATTTCTCACAATCGTGAGAGATGATGCATAGGTGTGAGAGATTTCTCTCTCCCATATATTCCAATGTTTGGTCGTGAGACTCTCTTTTCCTTATTCTTCATTTGACATTCTCTCTTACCTCTTCTTCTTTCAACCCTTTTCTTCTTCATGCCACATGAATCAATAGAATATGGAAACTAAGAAGGTGGCTTCAATGACATGCTTTCGGGTGACTATAGCTTCTTTACTTTCGAAAAGTACCTAAGATCAAATATAAGCTAAAGTGAGCGTCCTAAGCGTTTCTAAGACATTAATCACTAAGTTTAGTATATCAAATGAATCAACATTTCAACATATATCAAGTTCCACCATAGTTAGCTTTTGTTTGTCCTCGGGCAAATAGACAAAATCAAAATCACAAATCAAAACTTTTACTCATTTTCTATATTTCCTAGTAGTAGATTACCGTAAGTAAAGATGAATGACCTTCAAAACCTATAACAATAACTTAACATTCAAAGCTTCTACTTATGATCAATCAACATTATGATCAATCAACATTCATCACCCTTAGAAATTGAGTAATCCAGAGGTAGACTTGGAAAAAGGTGCTTAAACAAGATATTTCTATAGGTACACTCAAATACCATTTATAATCACAATAATCCACAAATTTTCATATCATTTTCTTTCTTCATCACTAAAAATCATATACATAACTATAAATCAAAGGACTTTTCTCAGGTTGTACTATGGGTATGGGTAAGGTGAGATGTATTTTAGTTAATGTAGTAGAAAAGACATCAAGCTAATGAAGCAAAAGTAACGCTGAATAAGATATCAATCGCACAAGTTGACATTCATTCAAAACTGGGTACCATAAGCCATGAAGAATGCAACAACTATGCTTCCTAACTCGATTCAACTCTCATACTATAAGCCAAATGAACATAACATAAAATGCTCCATCCAAATCAGCATCCTCCTCATATGCAATATATTCAAGCACCCAATCAATACAATTTAAAGAGAATAAACTTTTAATTAACAACTTTTCACAATTTTTATATTTCTGCCTTGCAAATTTTACTCAAATTCATATTTTTCTCTTTTTTTAATACAAAAGTGATAGAAGCTACATCTATATATGATTCATAATATGGAATTTTAACAACTATAACAAACCTAAATGTATGTATACCCCCTTACTTAGGCTATTTTACAATCACATCCATCAAGATTTAACAATTGCTTCACTAGCTTTAGGGCTTGGGTAGGGAAATTGGTTAATTGCCTATAATATGGTTTATGCAAAAGAAAAGGCTAATAATGCTCAAAGGGGATAGTGAAGAAAATTTCACATAAATGGGTAGGCTATTTGATTAATGTAGCTTGTAATCAACAAAGAATGCTAATCATTTTCATAAAAATGCATGTGATAAAAATTTGGTCTCAAATAGAAAATCAACCCAAACTAAGGATGTATACGTCATGAAGGTCACATAAAACAAAGACATAAGACTGATATGAATGTGTTAGTCTAATGGCTCAAAACCTTACTGTTTTTTTTCTACCATTAGTCACCACTCTTTTAAAAAATAATTCACATTAACCAATCACAAGCGAAAAAGGACATGTTAAGGTTGCCATGGATTTTTTCAATTCACACTCTAATTATGATTAAATAATCTTTAAAGCAAAAGAAAATAAGAAAAATTTTGATTTTGTTTGTTTGATTTAAAAAATCGCCTAAGAAGTCACATAAGAAAAAATTAAGCTAAAAAATACATAAAAGCTAATGTCAAACTAAGATCCCCACACCCAAACTTAAAACTTACATTATCCCCAATGTAACGTCAAATGCAAGAAATGGGACACCTAAGGAAAATACTAATTGGGAAAATCTAAAGAGATAGAAATCAACTTCCCTTGGTCCCAATCAGTGCCTTTGTTTACCATCGTTAGCTTGACTCCACGTTGCTCAGTCTTTGTAATGAGGGTTTTCTAACCTTGTCACTTCCATATCCTCCATTTGGAATCCTTCATAGAAGGGTTTCAGTAGATGATCATTGACTTTGAATTTCTTGTTAGTCTATAAGCTTTCAATTTCAATTGCACCATATGGAAATACATTACTAACAACAAAAGGTCCAATTCGATAGGAATGCAATTTACTTGAAAAAAGCTTAAGTCGTGAATAGTAGAGAAGAACCTTTTGTCTAAACATAAAATTCTTCCTAAGAATCATCTTGTCATGAAATCATTTCGTTTTTTCCTTATAAATTTCCGAATTCTTATAAGAGTCAAGTCTAAGCTCTTTTAATTTTTACAGTTGTAGTTTCCTCTGTTCACCTACCACATCCATCTTTATATTTCATTTCTTAATGGCCCAAAAGGCTTTGTTCTCAATTTTTACTAGAAGATGACACAATGTTCAATAGATTAGTCAGTATGGAGGCATGTCAATCACTCTCTTGTATGCAGTCCTATAAGCCCAAAGATCATCATCAAGTTTCTGACTCCAATCTTTATGATTTGGGCTCACCATTTTCTTAAAAATAGACTTGATTTTTCTATTTGACACCTTTGCTTACCGATCGTCTGTGGATGATAGGTCATAAACACCTTATGAGTGACATCGTACTTCTTTAAAATGATTTTTACCAATCAGTTGAAAAGATGAGTACCTCTGTCACTTGACAAATTCAACAACAACCTTATAATCGTCAGTCCTAGTGGCTTTAGCTTCCACCTATTTAGAAACATAATCTACAGCCAACATAATGTAGACAAAATGAAAAGAAGAAGGAAATGGTCCCATAAAGTTGATGCCCCGTACATAAAAAATTTCACATTCATGTATTGAAGATAAAGGCATTTGATGTAAATTACCCCGTTTTTGGCATCATTCATATTCTTTACAAAACATATAAGTGTATTGAAAAATATTTGCGTAATAAAAGTCATAATCAAGAATTTTCCTAGTAGTTCTATTAGGCCCAAAATGACCTCCACAACCATACAAGTCAAAAATTTTCAAAATTGATTCATATTCATATTCAGACACACATCTCTTGATCACTTGGTCAGAGCAATACTTTCATAATTGATGATCATCCCAAATATAATATTTCAACTCACTCTTTATTATGTTTCATTTAACCTTACTCAAATCATTAGGAATCTCATGGTTCACTATAGAGTTCATAATAGTGTTCCGTAGAACCTTACCTTGAAGTGTTAGTAATTGCTCATTCGAAAAGAATTATTGCAATGTAGTGAATCCTACTCCTTCAACACTCAATTCAAGTGATCTGCGACTGAATTCTCACACCTTTCTTATCTTTGATCTCCAAATCAAACTTTTAGAGCAACAGAATCCTTCTAATCAACTTTGGTTTTGCTTCTTTCTTTGATAAAAAGGTACCCTAATGCTACATTATCAGAATACACAATCACTTTAGAACCAAGAAAATAAGGTCTAAATTTATCCAAAGCAAACGTAATAGCTAAAAGCTCCATTTCAATGGTAGAATAGTTGTGTAGAGTTGGATTGACTATTCAAGAAGTGTAGTAAATAACATGAGTCATCTTTTCACATTTTTGACCAAGGACGACACCTACAGTAGTACTGCTCGCATCACATATAATCTCAAATGGTCGACTCCAGTTAGGTGGTTGAATGATCGGTGATGAAGTGAAAAGTTCATTCAACTTGTCAAATGATTCCTTGCATCCCTCATCAAACTCAAAGGATACATTCATTTGAAACAAATGACAAAGTTTTGTTGAAATCTTATTAAAGCCCTTGATAAACCTACATGGCCAAACAAAGGATAAACTTCTCGTACATTTGTGGGCAGGAAAAGTTTCACATAATTTCTATCTTAGTTTTTTAAGCTTCAATTACGTTAGCTAATATTAAATGTCCCAAACCATAAAATGACATTTTTCAGAATTGAGAACAAGATTAGTTTCGGTGCAACGTTTAGGTACATAGTTTAGATTCTCCAAGCATACATCAAATGAATCTCCATAGACAATAAAATCATCCATAAAGACCTCAATAATGTGTTTCACATTCTCGAAGAAAATATTTATCATGTGTTGAACAAACCTTGAAGAAGGATGTAAACAATGCAAGAATGTCAAGTAGGTTGAACCCTAACATAGAAGAAGTAGTAAAACTCTTATATGCAGGGATAATCTATCCCATATATCATAGTGAATGGGTCAGTACGGTATAATACGTACCAAAGAAAGGTGGAATGACTCTAATGAAGATCGAAAATGGAGAATTAATTTAAACTAAAATAGTCATGAGATGGAGAGTCTGTATAGACTATCGTAAACTTAACAAGGTGACTAGAAAGGACCATTTCCCTCTCCTATTCAAAGATCAAATGATAGAAAGAGTGGTTAGTCACTCATTCTACTATTTTCTTGATGATTATTTGGGATACAATCAAATATTCATATACCCAGAGGATTAAAAAAAAGATCACGTTCAAATGTCCTTATGGCACCTTTATGTATAGACAGATACCTTTCGGATTATGCAATGCCCTAACCATATTTCAAAGATCTATGAAGTCCATTTTCGCATATATGATCAAGGAAATAATGGAAGTTTTCATGGAATATTTTCCAATTTTCAGATACTCTTTCGAGATTTGTCTAACCAATTTGAACAGGGTACTCCAAAGATGAGAAGAATCACAGTTAGTACTAAGTTGGGAGAAGTGCCACTTTATGGTGTAGGAGGGGATAGTACTTAGGCATAAGATTTTTCACCATAAATTTGAAGTGGATAGAGCAAAAATAAAAGTTATAGAGAAACTCCCACCTCTAATCAACGTCGAGAGTGTTCAAGGATTCCTAGGTCGTGCTGAGTTCTACAGTCACTTTATTAAATATTTCTTGCAAATTGCAAGACCCTTGACAAATTTTGTTAGTCAAGGATGTGCCTTTCCTTTTTAATGAAAATTCTTTATCCACATTTAATCAATTAAAAGAGGCACTATCATCAGCCCCAATTTTAGCTCCACCTGATTGGACAATCCCATTTGAGGTCATATGTGATGCGGGTGACAAAGCTATAGGTTAAGTATTGGGTTAAAGGAAGGAAAAGGGTTGCATGCGATATATGATCTTATCATTTGGGCTTTCAAATTTATAAGCCCTCAAATACCACAAGCGTACGAGTCACGACTGTATTACAAAAGATGTCAATCCTATGAGGAAAGGGATTAATCTAATCCTAAAAATCCAAGCCTGAAAAGATATGACTAAAAATAAACAATGTAATGAGAAGTAAATGCAATAATTGAATTAAACCTATTAAATAAGAAGTTAAACACAAAGGAATTAACAATTGAGTAACAAGCACATATAATGGAAATCAACCAAAGAAATTACTAAGTTATGAGAAAGGGGATTTTACCTATCATTAATTCTAACCTAGCTAATTATGTTTTAATGGGATGTCAGTTTTAGACGATCCTAGGGCTGATTACTCTCTCTCCGGTTATAGCCAGTAAACCTATTTTATAAACCCTAATTGGACTATGAAAATTTTAATTTCTCAATTCACAACTTATCCTAAACCCTAATTATATTTGAATCACTCTAATAAACTGTCGGAATATCATGCAGGACCTCTCTTTGCATAACTACCAATATGATTCATCACTATTTCTATTAAATCACCTAACTCTCATTAATTTGATGTAATCATTTTTCATTTAGTTCACCCTCTCAGTTTGTTATCGAATTATGTAAGAACATAATCAAATCATAGCATTCATCTAATAAACACAATCAACTAAATTATCATTAAATCAAAATAAAATCCTAAAGAAGAGTTAGAACATCATCAACATTCTACCATCTGTCATCATACAATCCATCCCAACTTTATACTTGATTAAATTTACAATGAAAAGGAAATAGAAACTTAGAATAGACGATCTAGGAACTCAGCAACGTCATAAAACCTGCTGATTCGAGAAGCACTGTGAGACCACTTCTTCTTCCTCTTTTGTAAATCTCGTTTCAATGCTAAAGGTTAGACCCTAGAATACTCCACATGAGAGACATGAATGAAAAAATTAGGAAATGAACTTCATGCTCATGCATAATATAGCGTACATACATATGAATTTGATTATTGCACACATTACAATGATTGTTCATGCACTTATTAGACATTTACTGGGTATAATCGATTTATAAATGTGATTATATTATGAATTGTGGATAATATTTCTTGAAAGTTGATTTGGAATGTATAAGTATTGATATAGAAATTTTGGTGAAAATTTAGGAAATTTATGAGTATTATAGGATTAGGAAAAATGTCAAGTAGTAGGACAATTGATAAATGGTAGTAGAAATTATTGAAAAGTGGCATTAAGATTTAATGACAAATGTCATTAAAAATTGGGAAACAATTGGATTAGAAATTAGAGACAAATGTCACTTGCCACATGTCACCACCTTATGGTTCTTAGTGGGTCCTCTTTATTAACTAGTCCATTTGTCTCTAATTTCTAGTGCCACACACCCATTCACGATATTTTCTTTCATTTGAAAGACTATCTTTTGTCTTTCATTTTCATTTGATGCTTTTTTCTTCTCTTCTCATTTTCGATCTTCATCTTCTCCATTTTTTCTTCATCTTCATGACACTTATTCTCACGTTAACAACGTTGAATCATATTTTCACCCTTCATTTGCTACTTCCACTTTTTTTCCTCTTCATTTGTCACAGAAATACCTAACCCTATCACCTTTGAATGATGATGATCGTATAGTGTTAAGAAGCTAGGGTTAAGTGTAATTTGAAGATCTTGAAGTAAACAAGTATAAATCCTTACAATTTATGATTTATGGAATAAAACATGTATGAAAATGGTTAGTGATAGATTGATGAGTTAAATGGAGTTGATCATATGATATAACGTGAGTAAAGAAATGAGCATATAAATGTCTTCTTTATATGATTATTAATGATTCATGAGTTATTTTAGAGATGTTTTTGAGAAAGATTAATCCCTAAAATGATGTAGAAAGAGTGTAGACACTTTGATGAGTAAATGGATGAGTTCATGTTTTGTTTCCACATGACGAAAAATAATAGACCATTTAATGTTTTATGGATGATTAATAATGAAATTTGTGTTTGAACGAGAATTGATAATTAATGTATAAAGAGGTGGGTAAATCACCTAATATTGTGTTTAGAAAGAGTGCATAAATTTTTGAAAAAGTTTTTTTTAATATAGATATATCAAAGCCATAAGTTATTAGTTGTTATATGAGGATGTAAATTGAAATTTGAAGCTAAAGAAAAGAATAATGTAGCATCTAGAAATGTGAATAAGTAGGATGAAAATTTAGAAATAAGGTGAAGGTGACAATGAAGTCGAACATGTGTATAAATTTATGATGAATGTGTAAATGTATGAATGCTTTATTTTTAGTGCTAATGAACAATAAGGAATGAATTGTTTAATGCTTTATAAATGAGATTAAGAAAAAGATGACGTATCAAATGAGCAGAGTTTTGAGAGTTAATGTAATTAATATGGAAGTTGAATTATTACGAAATGATGTTACATTAGAGGAGATCAATTCTAGAAAATTAGAGTGAAATTGATATTGGTATGTGTGTTAAATGCATGGAAGAAATGAGGAAGAAAATGCAGTGCACGATCGTGGCCCTCACCCCATAATTGTTGCCTAGCAGAAATCTGGTTCTATCATGATTGTGGCTTAACCACCACGATCGTGGCCAATCTTAGAATTTTCTGTCACGATCGTGGTAGGGTGGTGCTTTTGCATAGTAATGTTTTGATTTTTGCAATGGTTGAACCAATTAAGGAAGGTTACCGAACTATAATGCATTTGGACTTAATTTAGGCTTGAACGAAGCTTGAATTGAGCCTAGAATGATGCTTGGATTAAGTGACTAAATGTGTGATATGCCTAAGGTGATAATTGAGGTTATAAATTAGGCATGAATGATTGATGCCAAAGAGACAAAATCTGGAAAATGAGAGGCACTAGAGGAATAAAAATGATCTTATGCAGGCTAATGTGATTCAAAGAAGATGAATGACGTGTATTAAGTAATGACAAATGAGAAATTGGATATTTTGTGATCTTATAATGCTAGAAAAAAGATTAGAGAGCATGTATATGATAGATATAAGATTGAATGATGGGCTTAGAATAATCTTGTACATATAAGGTTTAGACCTAAATCCAAATTTGATATATATGAGTTATGAAGTATGAATGACAAAGAGATGTGAATAAAGGAAATATACCCAGAATAGTCAAATTGAGCATGCATTATACATTACACATATGCATATGTGTATAATTGAATGTTTATGTGATTGTGCAATTAGTAATGTGTGTGCAATGTGTGTATTGCATGATGTTGATACACAGGATAGAATGTCAGCATCCAGATATTTTCAGATCTTGGAAACAAATGCTAATCTGAAGCGTACTGTAAGTTGACCTAGATGGTCTTACGTTAAATGATTTTTCTGTTTAAATTTCTACAATGAATTATTATATGATGTGAATGTGTTGACTCCAAAAATTGAATGTCTGCGCCCTATGATGCATGAGAATGACAATGGAAGTGCTCATTGCATATGAATTTCACAAAATAAGTAATGCTTAACTAAATTGTTAAATGTCGGACTAAGGTTTTATGAAAAATTTGAATATGAATGCGAAAATTGAAGAAAAGTGATTGATTAAAATTATGAGATATGATGCATTTCATTATAGGAATGCATGAAAAGATAAAGGCTATTATGACCAGAGTAGCCACCGAAAAAGAGCTTAAAGCTCATAATGCGATTAAGAGCCAAAGGCTCATTATGTATAATAAGCCCTATATCCCCAAGAGATAAGGGACAACTATTAATGAGTTTGGTATCTACAATGGATATAAGACAATTACAGGCACTTGGTCACAACAATAACAATTGAAAGTGAGTCTCATAAGCATTGCATAAATAATTTATACGTATGTTTTAATTAATCAAAATGAAATGTTTGGCTGATCTGAATGTGAAATGTGAAATAAATGAAAAAAGTGTTAATTGATGCTACATGATGAATTAATAAAGTGATGTGAATTACATGATTATATGAATTAATGTTTTATGTGATATGAGTGAGCAATCAAGGATGGTCTGCTCACTAAATTCGCAAAACTCATCAAAATTATAACATTGATTTTTTCAGGCTCAGAGGAGATACCCAATTAGACAAATTAGAATATAGCCGCTGAAATGGAATGAGAGACAGAGCTTAGGATCAGTTTGCGTCTACATACGTATTTCATTATTTTGTAATAAAGCGTGTATTCATAAGTATTGTACAAAGTGTAGGGAATGATTTTGTACCGTAATGATATTATGACTAAAAAGTTCTTTGTACTTGTAATAGGCCCAAATGATCACTGAAATTATGGTGATATGTATATTATTTGTAACACTGGTGATTGGAAATGTTTATGAGATAAAATGGGCTGAAATGATTTTTGTTTTCTAAAAATGTGTGTTTACAGAAAAAATTTCAATGAGCATGATTAACTGACTATTATTTGTCAGTTAATTATGGTGCCCAAATGATCACTGAAATTATGGTGATATGTATATTATTTGTAACACTGGTGATTGGAAATGTTTACGAAATAAAATGGGTTGAAATGATTTTTGTTTTCTAAAAATGTGTGTTTGCAGAAAAAATTTCAATGAGCATGATTAACTAACTATCCTAGTATGCCATCCTCATAAAGTATGTTCTCGAATACTGACGGTATATACGGGAATATACACCAGGAGAGTGTGGTGCTACATCTTCCTCCTCTCTTTCTCTTCCTCTTTATCTCTTAGGGTTTCCAAAATTGGTTGTCTCTTTTGTTTTCCTTTAAATTGTCTCTTATATTTTGGGTAACCCTAAGGTTTTTTAGGGCTCTGAAAAGTCCAAAAAGTCCCTTCACACATGAAGTTTGTTAACATCTACACGTCTACCCAACACACTGAACCTTCTGTCATGATTGTTGCATGCAGGCCACAATCGTGGGCCATTCTTGGAGCTTCTGTCACGATTGTGGCCTACATGCCATGATGGTGGCCGTTGTTTCGGTTTGAATGTATTTCAAAACTCCTTTGTTCTTTTATATTGACCTCGAAATACTAATAAACATATCAAGGTACCTCAAAAACATAATATTTAAGCTCAAAAGTTTGTACTAACCCTTAAAACAATTAAAACACACATAATTAACAAACTAACACAATTCTAACCTAAACACATACTAAATGATCAAATTAACAGCTAAATACATATCAAACTCTGCCCTAAAACATGATGCAATTTACATTCATCCCATCCCCTCACTTAAGCATTTGCTTGTCCTCAAGCAAACAGGACAGCAAATAACATAAAATCACAAACCACACAATGAATAATGAGACAATAGTTTCAACTTCATGAAACAAATTTAACTTTAAACAAAATCATTTAAGTTGTTCTAAATCATTAATATGGAAAATCCGTGTCTAGGAGCTCTGGACTAAATGTAGATATTAAACAAAACTTAAACTTTAAGTTTATTCAACGCTTTTAGTTATACACACACATTAATAATTATTCAGTCAAAAAAACTTAGTAACTAATCCTAAGTATTTTTTCATGAAAAGTTAAGCTACTTATAAGTTCAATAGGTCTTATTAGAAAACTCATTTTTTAAACACTTTCTATGGACATAAACCTAGTCATTTTACACAAAGCAAATATTGGTAATGAATGTCGATTCGGTTATTCAACTAAGTCATGTTTTTAGTAAATTAATTAGTTGGAATGTCATTATAGTATTTTGACATGAATGCACACATTTGTGATGGGTATCGATTCGGTTACTCGGCTACATCACGCTCTCAACTGGTTATTAACTCTATTCATAACACAAAAGCCAGCGGAATAGTTATTTGTTTAAAATATACAAACATTTTTTCAATTAATTAATGCCTACCATGTTGCTTTAGCCACTTGTTTTCATGAAAAATTACTAGCAAAGCTAATTAATCGAAAGACCTAAAATTATAAATGAATGTGACAACTTATAGGGTGATAAACTAATACTAAATCCTAACTAACTTGGATATTTTAGTCGAAGAAACCAAATCACTAATTTTGCGAGCTAATGACTATTTCTAACTAAATAGATTATGCTAAAAATTAAATTGATCTCAATCCATCTAATTCATCAATACATTCACACAATTCACAGTATGCAACCTAAACACACTAACATAACAATATGCAAATTTCACACTCAAAGCAAAACAAACAACCTCCCAACACTTGAACAACACATTGTCCATAATATGAGAAGGGTACACAAACCCACCAAGGGGAAATAAAACATAAAATACAAAAGAACATAGAAGAAAATACTAAAAAAAGAAAAGAGAAGTTTTAGAACACGAACTCATCAGAGTGATCGAGGTGGGGATGGTGTCAAAGATGGAGACCCCATGTGTTTGACACCGAATTGGGTTTCCTATCTTATAATTGATTTAAAGAGAATAAAAAAGTGAACCAAGCATTCCACATCATTACAAGCTTATTTTAGAATTTAAAACAAACCTAACAACACAATAATTTAAATCTAACTACTAAACACACTAATTTAGGGTCATTAGCTTGACCTTGCATTCTTGAAAGCTCAGTCAGGTTCAATTATGAGTGACTTGCTTCCACCCTTGTCGTTCAACATCAATTTTGTAGCCTATGAGCAAGCTATAAATTGAAAAATGATCATAAAGACAATATTGATAAAGTTAAGAAATCCAACTAATTTCAGTAATGTCCTTTTCACTAACAAACTGTCAATCAGATAAAGAGTAATGAAACCCCCTAAACCTTTTATTAAGTCTAGTAGTTTGTTTGATAAAAAGGTTAGCTGCTCTTATTCTTCCTTAGTCACTCCCTTTTCTTCTTCTTTTGCTTTACAAACAAAGACTTTCATAGATTCTTCAAACTTGATGTTCGTCCAGACTGAGAATAGAAGAGGAATGAGTCCTTATTACTTAGTTAATTTGTTCTTCTAACCCCTTCTAGGCCTCATCCATACTTATGAGCTTGCCCATGATCTTGTCCATTTTGGAATCATAGTAATTGTATTTATCCTGTTGATACCTATATGACCCTTGATTTCTAAACTGAATCTCAGTATTGTTAGACCAAAGAAAATCTGGGTGGTTATGCCACCTTGATTGGTATGAGCTGAAATAAGGATTGCTATCTCCCTCACCAACTTGTGCTCCATTAAAGTTAAATTGCTCCACATTGTTATTTTCCCATAAAAAGCAATCAGCTATGAGATAGCTCTCTTGTCCATATGACCCCTATTCATACTACATTTCTATGACTAGAAAGGAAGAGGAGGCTTTCAGGCTATTCAATTTCTTGGTTAGGTTGTCGATCTCAACCTACATTTTTATCAATGAATTTGCAGCCATCATTCCTATTAGGTCCCAAAACGTTGACTACTATCTATTTGTTCTGATGTTCCAAAGACAACTAGTGTATGTCATGCCTTCTAACAAATCGTGTGCTGCTTTAACTGTTTTCCTCATGAATGATCCTCCAGTAACTGCATCTATGATGCTCCTTATGGGTGGATTATCTCCAGTGTAGAATGTTTGCAATAGGAATTCATAGGGTAGGTTATGAAGAGGACAACTCCTTTTTATCTCCTTATACCGCTCCAACACTTCATATAAAGACTCCTTGTCATTTTGCTAGAAATTGATAATTTCCTTTATTATTCCTATTGTCCTTATTAAAAGGGATTTTTTTTATAGAAAAACTCACACTAACTACTTCAAAGTTGTGATGTTGGATGGGTTAAGAGAATTCAACTAGGCCTTGGCTCGATCCTTAAGTGTAAAGGGAAAAAGCCTCATCCTACCAAAATCCTCCAACATCCCAATATATCAGAAGGTGTCGCAAATTTCTAAGAAATTAGCTAAATGAGCATTGGGATCTTTATTGGCTTACCTATAGAATTGCACTTTGGCTCACAACAAGTTTAGTAGTAATGGTTAGATCTCGAATGTATTCGATTGCACCAGTTGTTACATAATCTTGGGCATTAAGCTTGGGCATGTCAATAGGCCGGCCTAACCTAGCCTCAGTCATGGTGGGCTGCGGGCCTATTGGTTGGTTGGGCCCCGGGTCTGGAGTGTGAATCAAACCCATGTTTGAATGGAAATTAAGATACTAATGCAAGTTCTTCCCTTTTGAATCAAATAGATTTATATCCAAAAGAGGTTGACAATAAGTTCTTTCACAATTCAAGAATTCCTATCTGACTTAAGTGACACAATAAAATCTTTTTCTATTTTTTTCTTAACCAATTTATGTATAGGATTCCATTTACCCCACGGTTAGGAACTAATGATTGCCTATTAAGATTTTTTACCATAACGCGATTGATTTCTAAGATCGCCTGCCGCTTTCAGTCTTTTACAATTCATAGGAGGTCAAATTGAAATTGATGTTCCATTTTTTTGGTAAAGAGACATGCTATCAAAATAGACCTATTTATGAAACTTTTTATCCAAATGGGAATCAAGAAAATTCAAAGTTAAAAATATTGATAGATAAAGATCTCTTAGGTTTTTTATAAATAGATCCTGGATTGGTTATTTGTAACATCCCATCACCGATGGGAAGGGTAAAATAGTAATTTGGAATAGTTTATGAGTGCTTAGAATTGTCTTGATATGTTCATGCATACACATACAAG
>JAOSBO010061662.1:13591-28587 GCA_027563915.1 Erythroxylum rotundifolium | reverse complement strand
G
Organism: Erythroxylum rotundifolium; assembly: GCA_027563915.1. Classification (NCBI taxonomy): domain Eukaryota; kingdom Viridiplantae; phylum Streptophyta; class Magnoliopsida; order Malpighiales; family Erythroxylaceae; genus Erythroxylum; species Erythroxylum rotundifolium. The sequence continues at coordinate 28,586 of JAOSBO010061662.1, read as the reverse complement.
ATTAATTAGGACATTTAATTCAATTAATTAGAAATTTATATGAAAAGTTAATAATTATAGTTAAAATTATGAATTAAATTAATTAAAAATTTATAATTTACTTTAGTTATTTATTAATTATTATAAGATAGAATTGCTAATCTTACCTATGTTAAAGCTATTACGCATATTCTCTGAAAGTACTGTTCATCGACTCACAACACATCCATTTTGATTCACATTCCACCTAGCAATTCAAATACATTCTCAAGTTATCAGAAAGCATGCAAACGTCTTCAGCTAGCGATCCGCTAGCTCCAGAAGGACAACCTCCAAAGAAAAGTCGCATTAGGAGCCAAGAAGAAGCAACTACACCTTTCACCACACTATCCTACAGTGTGGCGGTGTCAAGGGATCAACAGGGAGGGACTGAAAAGGCGACATTGAACTGGCTACGAAAAGAGCCAATTGAAATAGGGGAAGGCGATATTAAAATTAACACAGAAGGCAAGGATGCGAGCATCACACTTTCTCAGAAACTAAAAGACAAACTTGATCAACAATGGACGCTAGCTGTTATGGTCAAATTGCTAGGTAGGAGTATAGGATTCCAGATCCTTGGCCAACGCCTGCAAGCTTTATGGCAATCGTAAGGTCCGTGAAAATAGTTGATTTAGACTTTGATTTTTACCTGATCAAATTTAAAGCCAAAGCCGATTATCTGAAAGCATTAACCACGGCCCCTGAATCATTTTTGGACATACCTTTTTGGTTCAGCATTGGTCCCCCTCCTTCCGACTGACACGAGGCAATACTCTTTATGCGCAGTAGTTTGGGTTCGTTTCCCAGATCTTCCCATTGCGCACTATCACCCCCAAATCCTTGAGGCTCTTAGTAACCTGATCAGACACACGATTAAAATAGACGAAGCTACATTGAACACACAGAGGGGAAAATTTGTAAGACTCGCAATAGACATCGATCTGAGTTTACCTCTTCGACCCACAATGGACCTCGATAGAGACACAGTCTGGATCATGTATGAATGACTCTCCCAAATCTGCTACCGTTGCAGGATGGTCGGGCATGACACTGGGAAATGCAATCCTATTCCTCACACCAACCTCAGCGTCAGAGTCAATGTTGAGAACAGGGGTGCATTGGCATAGGGAGGAGAGCAGGCATTGATGAGCCACGACGGTATGAGCGAAACCCCTAACTCCTAGAGGTGCAACACGTTAGATACCAGATTCGGTCTGTGGATACAAGTCCAACGGTCAAACACATGTCCTGTCCACCAACGGTTACCTACGAGCCAGCCTAAAAACTCAAACACAGGCAAAAGGATGCGTGGCTCAAGGTATGGGGCATTGTTGGACGCCACAGATGAAACAGAGTCGACTCCCCTAATATTCACCGCTGCCAACCCGAGCATGACAGCGTTTTCACCGGTGGAACCGCAGGGCCTTTTAAGGCCAAGAACCAGCAGGCCAGCTCATTGGCTCGACTTTCAGACCCATGAGCCAAAGCATAAACAGAAAAATGCTGAGAAGGGTAAAAACGTGGGCCACAAAGCTAAAGGTTCTACCAGCCCAGCCCAGCCCATCTTGCAATTTTCAAGCCCAGTAATTCTCACCCAACTTCAACCTACCCCCAATGCTCAGCATAAAGTCATGACCATTGGCTCTCGTCAGGAAGTGCTTTATGCGAAGCCCGCTGAGGGACAAGAATTGGTCACTGAAGCACAAGAGCACCCCATGGAAGGTACCGAGAGGACGAAGGATTGCCCTACCCCCAACAGAACCGTCAACGTCCTCCCCCCATCTGAACCCCCGAATTGAGGGGCAAGTGACTCCCAAATGATGGATTATTCGAATGAACAAAGGTTAGACAATGTAATTATGCCACAAACCCAGGATGAAGGCACGAGTATGGAGCCAGACGTAATTTCGGCAAACCCCCTGAATGTGGGGTATTGACTTTAGTTTTTTTAATATATCGGTACTCGTTTGGAATTGTCAAGGAGCCGGGGGTTTATGAATCAAAACAGTCCTAAACAAGTACATTCATTAGTATAGACTGGGGTTAGTCGTTCTAGTTGAAACTCACATTAGTGGTAGACGAGCACAAGTAGTCGTCAACTAATTGGACTTTGATTTTTTTCTGTGTCGATGTTAAAGGTTTTACTAGTGGGATTTGGCTTCTATAGAAAAAGGAGTTTACCGTCTCAATTGCATTTGCTCATACACAACTGATCCATGCTATAATCGAGTATGATTCATATTCGTTCGAATTCTAGGTTATTTATGTCAGTCCCTAACAATCATCCCAAAACTTCCTGTGGCACTTGTTGCAGGGGATAGGATAATCCGTTACACATCCTTGGCTTGTAGGTGGGATTTCAATGCGAAATTAACAATTGGTGATAAAAGGGGGGTCCCTACACACGACAGTGGTATGCAAGGCATTTAGTGCTTGGGTTCACGAGAGCGGACTGTATGATTTGGGCTATATAGGGTCTAGATTTACATGGAGACAGGGAAACATCCAAGCTAGGCTCAACCGCGTCTTTGGATTGTCAGATTGGATGGAAACCTTCCCGTATACAGTTAATCACTATCTTCCGTTTTTAGGCTCAGACCATAGGCCCATGTTGGTTCACTTCATTTGACCGGATCGGCGAGTCGTCGGCCAAACCCCATTCTGTTTTCAAGTTGCATGGCTTACACATACAGGTTTCCCTAACCTAGTCGAGGGATACTGGCTCCCTTATGATGTGTAGTTTGCTAAATCGTTATCCAATTTTTCTAGTCGACTCGAGCTATGGAATAAAATAGTTTTTAGTAATATCTTCCACCAAAAATGAAGGATGCAAGCGTGCTCAGAAGGCATTCAGTGAGCACTGAAACAGGAGGAGTCAATGTCTTTATTAGCCTTAGAGTCCAAGCTTAGTGGGGAACTAGTTCATGTGTTGTGTGAGGAAGAGATATATTGGCATAAAAAAGCTAGGTGTGACTGGATAGCTCAGGGAGATCACAATACTAGATATTATCATACGGTTACTATAACCAAACAAAAGAAGTTATCGGTAGAGCGACTCCTTGACCAAGATGATACGGAAATCAATGCTACAGTTGAGTTATGTAACCTGATCCAAACTTATTTCGCGCAATTTTACACAGCTAATACTAGTCCCACACAGACTATAGACACTCTCGGATCTTTCCCTCAGCTAACGGAGGAGCAGCTTATTGACCTATCATAACCAGTCCAAACGACAGAAATCCGGTCAGCAATTTTTGGGATGAACCTAAATAAAGCGCCAAGCTTTGAAGGCTTCACGACTTTATTTTTCAGTCTTAATGGGGTAAGGTGGGCACTGAGGTGGTGTCATTCCTGCAGAAAATATTCAGGGAGGAATTATGGGAACAGGAATTGAACCATACCATCTTAGTCCTCATTCCAAAAGTATCATCCTCGAAGTATATCACCCACTTTCGACCCATCAGTCTCTGTTCAGTGCTGTACAAGACCATTTCGAAAGTTATTGTTAACCGACTTAAGCCATACCTCAATCATTTAGTGGTGAATACCCAATGCAGCTTTATTCTAGGGAGGCATATCATCGATAATATCATCATTGCATAGGAAATCATTCATTCGATGCAGAAGAAGAAGGGTAAGACTGGTCTTTTGCATTAAAGGTAGACTTGGAAAAAGTTTATGATCGTCTACACTGGCATTTCATAAATGATCCTACAGAAAATTGGGATTCCCTCTACATTACTCAGTATCAATATGAAGTGTATTACTACGGTCTCAATGCAAGTTGCATGGAATGGATAGCTATTTGACCCCTTTATACCTTCATGAGGTATCCGACAAGGGAACCTATTATCGCCATACATATTCTTTTTTTTTCTGGAACATCTGGGCCATCTTATAACCCAAACAGTGGCCCAAGGCCAGTGGAAACCATTTAAATGGACCAGACAAGAGCCAGCCATTTCACATCTCTTTTTTGCAGATGATCTTGTTTTGTTTGGTGAAGCTTCGGTGGAATAGGTGGTAGGGATCTCGAAAATCTTAGATAATTTATGTGGCGTGTCAGGGTAGAAGGTGAATCATGCAAAAACCCGCATTTACTTTTCCCCGAATGTGCTGCCAGACTAGCATGTAGCCTTAGCCGTATATTGCAACTACAGAGTACGAATGTGCCGCTAGACCTAGCATGTAGCCTTAGCTGCATATTGCAACTATAGAGTACGAATAATCTAGGTAAGTATCTAGGGGTCCTATTGATCTATGAGCGGATCACGAGGAATACCTATCAGTTTATCATAGATAGGATATAACAAAGACTAGCGGGGTGGAGAGCCAAGGAATTATTTTTAGCCGGATGAGTTATCTTAACCCAATCCGTGATTTCCTCGATTCCCATATACACTATGCAATTTGTGCGGTTACTTTAACATCTCTGTGATGAACTGGAAAAGATAATGCGGTCCTTTATTTGGGGATCCCACAATGGGAAGAGGTCTACCTACTTAGTTAACTGGGAAGCAGTTTGTCGACCGAAAAAAGTCAGGGGACTAGGTATCAAATGCATTCGAGCATCCACTGACGCCTTTCTCACTAAATTGGGATGAGAATTGCTCACCAAACCCACAGCCTTATGGGTAGAGGTCTATAGAGCTAAATATCGGCTAAACGCTCATCACATCTCTTACTCACTTCCTACAACTAGGATGTTGATCATTTGGTGAGGGATAGCAGCGACGTGAGATCATGTCCGACATGGTATTAGATGGAAATTGGGTAATAAGAAATGGAAAAAATTTTGGCTTGACCAATGGTTGACTGATTGGGGTCCACTAGTAAATGAGACAGTGAGCCCCCTTCCTGAAAGCTTGATGTACACGTACGTGGCGGAGGATAGCTATTGGAAATGGGATTTGATCACTCCATTTCTTCTTGCTCAACTATGCATGGTCCTCGCGACAGTTCGGCCTCCATCAACTGAGGAGGAAGATGACAAATTTGTCTGGGGCACTGGTCAATATGGAAAGTTCATAGTGGAGTTTACTTATGAGTTCATCACTGCAACAGATTCAGCGACCCAAAATCCAATATGGAATATCATGTAGAAGTGGCCAGGGCCACAATGGATTCGATACTTTCTGTGGCTTTTAACAAACAACAAACTTCTGACAAATCATTAGAGTGTTCTTTAACACATGGCCCCAGATAGTAGTTGCTCGCATTGTGGTCACGAAGAGACCACATTGCATGCATTTCGTGATTGTCGCAGGGTTCAGAATTATTGGCAGAAATGGAACTCTGTTTTACAAGCGACGACTTTCTACCAGGAGCCTGTAGAATAGTGGATATAGTCCAACCTAACATACAAAGGCACTATGTTGGGGGTCAACTGGGCAGTCATTTTTAGAGTCTCGTGTTGGTATATCTGGCAATGGTGCAACAAATGTATCTTTGAGGAGGGATTCGAGTGGCTAGAAATGGGACATCACATAGTATTAAGGTATGTTTCTTGGATCGGACAGGCACAAGCAGTGATAGGGTGCGTTACTAACCCACAGGATTGCTTATAGGGACCTTAGTAAGCTGGATTCCACCGCCAGAGGGCTGGATTAAAGTTAATACCGATGGCATGGTGTCTTCTGGTTCCTCTGATGGTACGGTTGGGGGGCTGCTTAGGGACCGCTATGGCCAATGATGTGGGGGCTTTTTACATAAGTTTGAGGCATGCTCGCCATTGGTCGTTGAGTTAAAAGGGGTTAATAAGGGGTTTAAAGTGGCATGGGAACATGGCTATCGAAAGATCATACTAGAAGTGGATTCGCTCGAGGTCATCAATATCCTTTCCTCTTCCGAATGTCTACTAACTAAAACTACTTTTTTGGTACAAGACATCTGCGCGTTGATGGAGCGCGATTGGGAGACGAAGATTCAACATGTCTATCGAGAGGGGAATAAAAGCATAGATAGTTTGGCAGTTGAAGCTATACGAGTACACGTAGGATTGTATGCTCTTACAGAACCTCTGCCAACCTCGATTTCCTTTATATTTTCAGATAGGCATGAAACTTTGTATCGCCAGGGTATAACCTATGTATTGAGCTGAAGTATTTTTGTCATGTTTTTTTCAATTTTCTTTCCTATGTATTAAAAATATATATAATTGATAATTAATTATAGCAACATATAATTAATTAATTATGATATAATAAAGTTAATGAGATGTATATAATGGTATGATTAATTAGAACATTTAATTTAGTTAATTAGAAATTTATATGAAAAGTTAATAAGTAATAGTTATAGTTAAAATTATGAATTAAATTAATTACAAAATTTTAATTTAATTAATTAATTAATAATTATTAAGTTAATATATAAAAATTATTAAATTAATAAAGTAGGGGGTGGGTCACGGGCTGGCCCGCCCGTGGGTTGGTTTGACCGGGTCAAACTCGTTGACCACGGGCTGGGTCAGGTTGAAATTTACATCCTTACTCCTTTTCTGTTTTTGGATTTTAGCATAAAAACTCTATTAACATCATTTAAAAAAGTAATTTTCAAATATATTGATCAAACAATATCCTAAATTTGCCTAACACAAATCTGATAAGTAGAACAAATTGGTTTACTGACAAGCTCGAATAAGCTTAACTGTCTTCTTAAGAATTATATATATATATTTTAATTTTTATAACTTTTAAATTTACCTCATCTTGGCTATCATACTAAAAAATATTTAATGGTGATATTAAACTAAATCAATATACTTTTCCATCAATTTTTCTTTTTCTTTAAATATTATTATCATAATCAGTTAATCTTAAACTTTGTCAACATCTAACAATCTGTCCAATACTTTGGTCTCACAAGTATCAGATTTGAGTTCCTTAAATTTCTCAAGACTTCGTACTAGAGACACAAAATTATTTTACAATAGGGTTTACTATCAACCACGGGTGTATGCGTGCTGTGAAGATACATAGGATACCCTCAATAACTCGAATTTTTTGCCTCTAAATCATTCCAAGCACTGTTACGACTTTAAAATGTCTCTTAAGAAGGCCTGTCATGCGGGGACAAGTATGCACCATTGTCAATAAAGAAATGTTCTCCTTGTCTTATGCACGCGTAGCCGTTCAAGCCAATCAGGGGCTGAATCCACGCATGCGAGAGCATAGCTGATTGGAGTGAGTGCAGCTATAAACTGCGAAAACTTGAGCCTCTCGTGCTGTTTTGATTGAAGGAATCGTGCAAGTTGGTGGAGGCTACACAAGGAATCAGTGCAACCGAAAGCGCGCAATCACATTCCCAATCTTTCAGCACAAAGACTTAAAGGTTGTGATTGCGGGAATCTGATAAAAATTGACAGGCCTTATGGTAGTTTTCATCCTTGGTTGTGTTTTGAATTATGATTAGTCCATATATAATATCAGCCAAGGATGAATAAACGGTCCGTAGGATGTACACGTTCTCTGTTTTGCATACTCATTTGTGTACCAGTCTCTTCAAAGCTTTTCCACATTTGAAGAAGGTTACGATATTAATAAAGGCTGAGTCTTTTCTGATAACTGTGGTTCAGGAAATACAAGTTCCAACATGTTCGGCCTATCGAAGTACAGTGGTCTCAATCTTCAAAAGTAACTTTCATCAATTTGGGCATCTAAGCAAAGCTGCTCCACTTTTGAATGTTCTTATTCAAACAATGGACTCATTGTTACCTATCCCTATAAATAGTCTAGCACGACGGCATAAGTTCAAATAACCTTCAGCCTTAAACTCCTTTCCTCCTGCTCAATTCCCCCTTACAATCTTTCCTAACTCAGAATTCTGGTCTTCTGTTTCCAATAACAAGTCCAAGAAAAGCCAAGAACTTATCTCTACTAGACTAAATAACTTCTTCCCGTATCAGGAAAACATTCTCAATCCAGGATTATCAGCATGGACAAGGTGCTAGGATTGGCCTCGGCAAAACGGGTAGTGATATTCAGCAAGAGCTCGTGTTGCCTGTGCTATGCTGTCAAAATTCTATTCCAAGAGATTGGAGTAGAGCCTCTTGTACACGACATTGACCGCGACCCTGATGGTCGAGAAATGGAGAAAGCCATTGTGAGGCTCGGGTGCAATGCGCCCGTGCCAGCAGTTTTCATCGGTGGAAAGCTTATGGGATCCACCAATGAAGTCATGTCCCTACATTTAAGCGGCACTCTCAATCAAATGCTTAAGTCCTAACAAGCTTCATCTTAAACATTTACTGCGATCCCAATTCAAGTTTGGAAGAATAAAAATTGGCTTGATTAGTATAGTCTAATATGCTATGTATTAAGTAGCTTAAGCTATTTGTGTTTTAGTGCTTATATAGCTTTTGATTCGCAGGTCGCTAGTGTGTAAAGTGCTTCCTTTCATTTAAGAAGTCATCCTTATATAAGTTGTTCCGCTCGTTGAAATAGTAAATTCAAATTTATGACATTTCACCGTCTGTAAAGTTGTTAAGCAAATGAAGAACTTCTACTGCATTTCAATGGTGCATACTCAAGATCAAAACCTTGAACCATACCATACAAATTTCTACCGACATATTCCATTACACGCAGATGCTTAATTGGTGTTACCAGTATATGATTCCCTCAGTATTCTTTGATACAATTACAAATTGCAAAGTTTGGATTCTCTATGCAAAAGAAGAATCAAGAGACATTACATAATTGTCAATGGTAAAGAAAATTCCTGAAGAAAGAACCGAAAAATAAAAATAAAGAATGGACGGAGTGTAGATGAACATCCAGGACACCAACTTTTAGAACTCCCTATTGCCTTCTTCCATTTGCAAAAAGCTTACAATGAAAAATTCTGACTTTATTGATTTTATGCGTCAATATATTCCTCTTCTTTATCTAAGATAAAGGAAAAAGGCATTACATTCCTTGCCTTTCGCTCTTTTTCTTCTACTGATGGTATCTTAGTTAGCTAGAGACTGGAAATCTTAGTCTATGTAAGATATCGGAGTAAATGTTAAGCTAACTGGCTGCGTAGCATTTTTTTTTTCATTTCAATCTTATTGCAAAGTATACTTTCTATAACTGGATATTAAGTTGCAAATGTCATAAGATATTTTAGCAATCATCTGTTAAGTCTTATTGTGTGTTTTTTTTGGCCCCTAGGGGTGGTCGAGTTGGTGGAGTGGGAGGCATGAGCTCAAAAGGTCCTATGTTTGAACCCTCCTACTTACACTATCTCGATTGAGCCTGTTGTATAGGGCTTGCCTAGTACAGAGTACCCGGTTGGTATAATTTGTAGGTTATTGCGTCAATCTGGAGGCTTACCCAGTACGTATCTAAACGATAGTGATTGTGTGTTCCTCCGTTTAAAAAAAAAGTGTTTTTTCGATAAGAACATGTTGGACCAACAGATCCCAAGTAAAACTGATAAGGATTTTTTGGATAAAATGTTTTGGAATTTTTTTATGGTTTTATTTTTTAAAATTTTATAAATTAAAAACTATATAAAGAAGAAATCTCTTGTTAGACATTTGTCATATTATTTCAATAAAAATTATTATATAATTGAGTACATATAGTGTATATGATTAATATAAAATCACTATATCATAATTTATTTTAAAGGTTTTATATTATAAAAGTATTTATCAGAATATCCTTAAAAACCTTTTTGACATGTAAAAAAGATAAATTATTAGAAATAAGTTATCTAATTATAGGAATATCATTACATGTGTAACAGTTAATTATTTTACAATATTTATTAAAAGAGCTTAACATTAGAGTAACATAAGTTTTTTAAATTTTAATATAACAAAATTTTTTAAACAATTAGAATAGTAACAATAATTTTCAATATATAGAATCATATGTAATTTCTTACGAAGCCTTTAGAATAATCAATATTTTTAACCTGATACTTAAATATGAATAGAGAAGTGTTTTTTACTTAATTCACTTGGATGCTATTGTGCGAGTGATTAGAACAGGATCTACGGTCATTTACTTCTCCGCATGTCATGTGATACAGAGAAGAGATTCAGTTTTGTTCTTGAGATTGAATTCCCTGAAATGGCTGTTAACATCCTAGGTTTTATTCTCTTTGGGTATGCTGAAGGGAAAGCCCTACACAAACCCACAAAGATTCTACAATGATGTGCACGCACAAATATAAAAACAAAATAGGGAAGCCACAATCGGGAAATAGATTGATAGCTCTGACAATTTATGTAGTAAAATATAAGTCTGCTATGCCTTGCTGGCGATAATTGCGGACAACTTGACAGAAAGTGATTTCTGCAGCTTTATTTATTTCTTCTCTTTGTCTCAAGTTACTAGTCCGAAAATTGAAGAACTTAGCTAGGCCGGAAGCAGTAACTGTATCATAAAGGAATCATAAAGGTCTCCTAACTGCATCGTAAAGGTCGGCTATAAGAAAACCTTTGATCATATAGAATGGGACTTTATCTTAAGGACTCTAAAAACTCCTAGGGTTCTTAGAAGCATTTGTCAATTGGGTTAAGGGATGAATAACCTCTCCTACTTTTACTCTATCCTAGTTAATGGTACTTCGACAGACTTATTTAAGGGTGTAAGAGGGCTAAGATAAAAAGACCGTATATCTCCTTATCTCTTTAGTATTTGTATGGAGGTCTTCAGTCTATTAATCCAACAGAAAGTGGGAGAAAATAAGTCCTTCAAATTTCATTCTAAATGCAAGAAGGCAGAGCTGATCAATCTATGCTTTGTGGATGACCTATTACTCTTTTCTAAGGCTCATGATATTGAGCTACTTATGTCTACTCTGTTCGAGTTTAGGGAACTATCTAGGCTGGAGATTAATATCTCCAAAAGCTAGTATGTTTTAGCTAAAGGGGCAATTACAATGGAGAATAGAATCTCCCAATTAACGGGAATGAGTAGGACACCTGCCCTACTGACCTATTTGGGACTTCTCATAACCACAAAAATAATTCAATTTTCGGAATGTCAGCCATTGATTGATAAGATATAGATAAGGTTAGGATTGTGGTCAAATAGAGTGCTTTCTTTTGGAGGGAGGTGTTAGACTCCTAAGTCCAGACAGCGGGATCGTGCGAGTGTTGGCGAGCCTTGGCTGATGCTTGGCATGCGGGTCAATACGAGGAAGGTGTTTTGAAGAGGGAATAAGGCAAAGTCTTGTGAGTTGATGAGATTCGATACGTGGGCACGCGTAGGCACGCATTAGCAGAAATCTTCGACGAGATGTGAGATTGGGATGCGTGGTGCGTGAAGTTGGTGAAATAAGTCATGCAAGAGCCGAGGGTGCATGAAGGCACTTAACTTCGGCGAAACAGGTCGAAGGTATGTATAATACGCGAGGTTTTATACTAACTTGGTTTATGACTTATATTTAGTCATGGAGCGATGAGACTGCACCATGAGAGAGCTGAATCATGGAAGATGGAATTGTCCACGGACATGCATTGACAGACCTATGTGCGGATAGGCCTTGGTGAACACATCAATAGTGACGTGGCAACTGTGGATGATGTGGCACATGATGATGTGGGGGATAAGATCACAGTAGATGAGCATCAGCCTTAAGAGATAAAGATTATCTGGAAGGATCATCTGAAGATAGAGGAGATCTTCACGGAAAGGGATAATCATTCTAAGATAGGGTTTATCTTATTAATGTGTTGTAGTTTAATCCTAATTAGATGAGGATGCCATCTATTGGTTAGATTGATATAATCTTATTAGGATAAGATTGTGATCTTAGCTAGTAGAGTTCTACTAGAATTAGTCATCTAGGAGAGCCTATAAGTAGCTCATTAGAGATGAGAGTTATTAGATTCAATCATTGGGAGAGTTCAGTGAGAGAAATCACTCAGAGGAGAGAGCTTTGAGAGAGTTGAGAGCTTTTGGGGGAGTTCTCATTGTGAGGGCTTCGAGTAGGGAGTTCCTTGGGAGTGCTTTGGGGAGGAGGTACTTGTGTCTTTGTTAACATTTTGTGGAGAGTTAACAAAAGATTGGCTTTGGCCATATAAATCTCTTGTTGCTTTCTTTTCTCTATTTTGCACTTGTGTTATTTTGTGTGTGAGAGAACCACTTTATACACTTGTGTGCGCGTGAGGTGTTCGAGGGTTAACGGATTTGTTCGGCGACATTCACGTGAGAAGGCTGAATCTTGCTTTAGCGGATCGAAGCGAGATTGCCGCACGAAGGTGGGCGCGACTTATGGTGAAAGTTCAAGTCTAAAGTAGACCTTTGTGACAGGAGTCTATAACTTATAAAAACAGTACTAAATTCCCTTCATATCTATTGGTCCTCTGATATTTCTTTGGCTAAAGGGGATTAAATCTATTGAGAAGCTTTTTCAGAGATTCTTATGGGGGAACCTGAATTCAGACATTTATTTTGCTAGGGTTAAATGGCAGGAAGTTTGCACAACGAGAGAGTAAGGGGAACTAGGATTGATTCCAATTGCTTCTGTTAATAAAGCATCCTTAATTAAGAATCTATGGAATATTCTTATAGAGAAAGAATCCCTTTTGATCCAATGGGTACATAACTACATACTAAAGGGCTTTAGCATCTGGTCTTTACCTATTAAATCCTCATTCTTTTGGCCCTTATCGCAGCTATTTAAACTTAGACCTTTGCTTGAACCCTAGTTTCATGTAAGGTTGGGAATGGAGGCAAGGCTTACTTGGGGTATGACAATTAAACAGGGAAAGGACCTCTAATTAGACATCCTCAGGCACTTTAGATCTGGAATGATGTTCCTCTCAAGGCTAAAGTCAAAGCTATCCTACTAAGAGGTCAATGAAACATTCCAGTTGACATATAGTATCTGATACCTAGATATCAACCAAGTTAACAAAGAGAGGATACTTTCTATTTTCTCAATCTGACTCCTAGCGCATTCAACATTTCAAAATTCAGGAGGTGGAAAAACCGCAACAGCCCAATAAACCTTAGTTTCCTATTGTCAGGCACAAGTCATTAATGCCTAGTTCCTCTATCCTCTTCCGGCTTGCTGTACTGAATAGATCAAGTACTACAGATAGATTACACTTCTTGACTACTAATTCAGACTGTGTGCTATATGAGTTAGAATCAGAGTCAAGGGACCATCTCTTCTTTGAATGTCCCTTCTCACAATCCATATGGGGGCAGATCAAGGCTTTAAATCTCTAATACAGGTTCATCCTTCATAGAAGCCATGGAATGGCTTTAGAGGCTGACCCACTATCTTAATTATAATGAGCATATATATATCATTTTATTCTCCTTCTCCATTAAGGAGATTTGGCAAGAGAGAAATTATAGGATATGTCATAACAAAACACACATAAGGGATGAGATTCTCAGCCCTCTGATTTGTGGAATCAGAGAACAAATTTTTTGTTCAACAAGGACCGAAGGCTTATGCCCTAATCTAGCGTTATCATGGCGGATCAACTTTTGAAAATATGTATAGGTCCTCAAAGAGGGATGGAAGACAATACCTGGTTATTTTAGGCTCTACTGAGGAAGAAGACTCCATGCTAAATGAACGAAGGTCGATCCTTGGGATGGTTGTCTTGAAATCATTGCACCCTTATAGAGGAAACAGGAAGCATCCTTATCGGAGACAGGAAATACAAATATAGTCAGTTATGTTCTTAAAATGAAAAGTTGACTTTGTTAAAAGAAGAAGGCTAACTCTTAACACACCTAAGGAGATGAAGCAAGATCTTACCTATAAGGTTGATCATCCTTGACACTGCAGCCTTTTGTTAATCTGGAAGCATCGACACAAAAGATATAAAGTCAAACGTTTGGAGAGAATACGTCGACTAATTCGATGATGAGAGAAGTACTATGATGGAGCCTAAATCAGGGACGTAAATGTTCAAGAAAAAGAAACATAAACAATCACATGCCAAATCCCTTACCATGAGAGAGCAGCTGAAGAATGAGTGGAGAATTGAGATATCTAACCTAATTAGGAAGTTTCTGGAGAAGCAAACGGATGGGGGTAATCGATTTAACTTAAAGGAACTCTTTGTCTTTTATTATTTAGTTACCATGCATAATCTTTTTATGCTGTATTGTTCGACCTCGTTTTGATCTATTATAGTGATGTTGGCTGCTCTCTATAGCATGTACTGAACAAGAGACCCATTTTTTACTTATTTATTGATACAATTTTAACTTTTTTTTAAAAAGGAATTAGTAAACTGACTGACTTGCTTAAGTTGGATAACATTTAAACCTGCGCCACCTTATGAAAATTCCTTTTTTTTTTAAATTACTGGATCAACTTTCTTAGAAGGGGGTTTCTCTATTATTTAGGCCAAACTAGATGATTAATTCATTAATTAAAAGAGTAAATGGAAGGGCTAATTACATTTGATTCCATGTACTTTATAACTTTTTCACTTCAGTTGTTCATTTTAAAACCCATCATATGTCTTCCTTGGTCACCTGCACTTAACAAAAAACATAACAAAAGAAATGGAAAAACAACATCATATAGGATGATTAGATATTACGTTCCACAACACCAATATGTATAAGTTTTAATATTTAACCTCAATAATCTGTAAGTGTATAGGTCGTTCGTATAGTACCTAAGGTGTCGATAAGAGGGTTAATCTAATCCTAAAATCTAAGACCAAAACAATTCATAGTAATTCAAATGTAACAAAACTAAAGCAAGAATTTAATTCAATCACGTAACTCAATTCTAAAAATCAATTACGAAAATATTAACAAAATAGTAGTTGCAACAACCAATTAAGAATCAACCTAAAGAACTACCAATTGAGAGAAAGGGGAATTTATCTATCTTTAATGCTAACCTAATAGATTATGACTTACTAGATTATTAGTTCTAGACAGTACTAAGTCTCTTAATTTATAACCATTAACACTAATTTAAAAACCCTAATCAGATTATAGGAATTGCAGTCTCCCGATTAACAATCTATCCAAAACTCTAATCA
>JAOSBO010061662.1:0-13491 GCA_027563915.1 Erythroxylum rotundifolium | reverse complement strand
CAAAACTCTAATCAGACCTAAAGTTGTCTAAAAACTATCGAGAACCTTCAAGATCTCTCTTTGCACAATTTACCGATTTGATTTAATTCTTGTTCTATTAAATTACCTAACTCTTGTTAGCCCAATTTAATTATTTTTCAGTCAAGTCGCCCTTTCAGTTTATCACCGAATTATGCAATTGTAGAAATTAAATCTTAATAAATCCAGTAAAACATGAATAATCAAATTTCATTAAATCAAAGATAAAACAACCTGAAGGTGAGTTTAGACATCCTCAATAGTCATACAATCCTAAGATCAATGGCTATCCCAATTCTATACATTAATAAAATTGAAAATAAACTGGAAACAAGATCTGAACAGATGATAGAGGTAACAACCTCATGAAACCTCCTTTTCTGGGAAGTACTTTGCATCTACTTTTTCTTCACATCTCTCTTCCTTCTTCTCTTTCCCAATCTCTCAATGAACTCTCTCTAGGGATTCTCAATGGTGGCTGATAGAAAAGCTCCTTTTCTCTTTTGCCTCATTCTTTATATACCTTTTTGTGTTCTGGACAGCTTTGGGAAATTTTCGAGGATTGAAAGGTCTAAAAAATCCCTTAAAACTTGACTTTTCTGAGTGTCTACACGTCTGTCACGATTGTAGTAATCGTGGCCTGTGTCTTGGGCTTCTGTCATGATAGTGGCTTATATATGCCATGATTATGGGCTAACTTCAATGCTTCTATCAGGATTATAGCCTATTGTACAATAATCGTAGGCTATTGTTTCAACCTGAATGTCTCTGAAACTTCTCCATTCTTTGATGTTGACTCTGAAACATTAATAAACCCATCAATGTATCAAAGACGTAATAATTAAGCTCAAAGAGTTCGCTAACCCATTAAAACACTTAAAAACAATTAATTAACAAACTAACACAATTCTAACCTAAACATAGACTAAACGATTAAGTTAACACTTAAATACATAACAAACTAAGCCATAAAACATGAAGCAATTCACACTTATCAGTATCCAAAAAAGTTGCTATCTAAATTAATAATGAAAACCTGACTAACAATTACCACGTAAGTTAATATATTTCTAATTCTTAACCTACGTGTCCATAGTTTCACGATCCATATTAAACTTCACCTCCCATTATATTATATCCATTCAGTTTAGAAACTGCAACAATAAATAAGACAACATATCTGTAACCCAATCATGCATATTTAACTAAATAGAAATTTTTATTCTTAGGAAAAGAGATCAATCCATCATAGATATCACCACATTTATCATCATTAAACACTTTAATCGCATTTTACTGTCATCAAAAGTATTAAAGCAATAATAAATACTGAATGGATTATCAAAAGAAACAAATAACAATCAGCTAAACTAATAAGAGTATAAATCAGTTAATAACATATAGTAAAATAAAAGAAACAAAGTAACAAATGACTAATAGAATAGGTAAACAAATCATCAGATGAAGGGTTATAATGATCTCCAATCCTCTCGAGCTTCCAACTTTGGCTCTCGCCTTCTGCTTTAGCTTCTTCTTCAGACGAATGTTTGCTCAAGTTGAATGGGCTGCAGCTTTAACTCTCACTTTTGGCCTCACCCAAGCTTCCACCTTTCTGATATCTTTCTCTTTGTCCTGACTCACTCTGTTTTCTTTATTTGTGTCTCTATTCTATTTATCTTCTTCTTCTCCATCTCTTTATGCCTTCCTTCTATTTGAGTGTCTCTGTAAGTGAACTAATGATACAGTGAATGAATCATCCTTCAGCCACCACCCTCTCTTTAGGTTTAGGGTTGCATGCCTTAACATCATGAGTTGCCACGTATTAAACCCATAATTACTAATAAAACTTCTCACACTTATGACTCCCTTTGTCACACTCATACATAGGGAGTCACAGGTGTGACATCCCTATGCACACCCATGCATGTTGTCACACTTGAGCACGGGGAGTCATAGGGAGTCACGGGTATGACATCCCTATTTCACTTTTGTGCATTAATCGTGCACGATGGTGACTTGGTATGAAAAAATTATGTGAACTTGGTGTTTTAATGTAAAATTAAAAAAAATAACTCGATTAGCATTCATACAATATTCACATCATTTTCACTCAATTAATCTCAAATTTGGATCAAAACACAAGGATTTGTAACCAAAATGAAGATATGAAGGCAATTAAAAGTAATAAAAACTAGACATAATAATTTCCCCCACATTGAAATTGTCCTTATCCTCAAACATAATAAAGAACACTAGACTATAAAAGAACCAACAATGAAAACAACAATTTTCCCAAATAATAGTCAAAGATATCAACGATCAATTCAACAATCACAACCTAAGAACTTGAAACTCATAATACTCCATGAATAAGCAATTCTTCACATATTTATCCAAAATCAACAAGCACTTCAATTCAAAGAATCATCAATAAGTGTCATAGACACTAACTCCACTCTCCATCCTCTCAAGCATTCAGAGGTAGTAAATATTCACTTATCGTTCATTTATTGTAAGGTATCTACCATAGGATTGCTTACCAATCCAATCTCCACCACTCATATCAAACAAAAACATCAATCTAAAGGTCTTTATTTAAGTTATAATGGGGTTGGGCTAAGGGTAAGAAAAAAAAGGAAAATTGTAGTTCAAAACCACAGAGCTAATTGAGCATTCAAAGTAACTTAGAAAAATGACAAATAAAACACTCAATTATTTCCTCTCATGTAGTAAAGTTAGCACTCCCCATTTTTACGTCTTAAATTTTCTTTCATTTTTGGTTGCCTTCTCTTTCCTTTGTTTCTTTTGAATTCTTTTTTCTTTTCCATTATTTTTCTTTTTTTCCTTTTTCTTCCGTTCTCTTTTTTTATTATTTATTTATTCGTTTTAAAAAGAAAATTAAAGGAAGAAAAATATAGAGGAAGGAAATTAATACAACAAAACCTATCCCTAACTGAAAAGCCAACTATAAGCTATGATTCCCCTATACTTATTCCTTAAACCTAATTATACCTTTTCAAATTCTCAAATTGCCCTTATGGTAGGTGTAATGAAGCAAACAAACAATTAAGGTAAAGGATCACATTTTGGGTTTAAAGAAAGAAACAGATTCATTTAAGCTCAAGGGGGCTAACTAAGGGTGACATTATGGTGGCTTTTTAAGCTAACAGGGTAAATCCTAATTACCTTCATCATTTCAACGTTTGAATAAGGTTATTTGATCTCAACTAGTATTTGCAAGCAACTTTTAGAGTTCCTTAATCATGAAAAAAAACACTCTTAACAACGAATACCAGAAATTGGTGTTTAATAATTCAAAAAGGCTCAAATTCTTACCAAATGAAAAATGTCATTCATCTATCACAACAAGATAATGTCCTTTTAACTGAAATCCAAATTAATCAGTGTAAGAATGTAAGTATACTCATTCACTCATATTATGCATTTTTAATCCTGATTAAATTCATTTAATGATCACGCATCTCTAAATAATAAATGGGAAAACAAACACACAAAACATAATTAATACCCCCCCAAACATCACATTATTTGGAATGTGACACAAAAAGTAAAAGAAAAAATAACATGAATGAGGATAGATATTAAAGATTAAAAGAAATTAAACTGTATATAGTATGGAAAATAAAAAGAATAAGGAAAGGAATACGATACAAAAGTGTGGCGGTATCTGCATCGATGCGATGTGAAGGATGGCAATAAGCATGGGGGCCCGAAATTAAGGAGTGGAGACAACTGCGAGAAAGATAACCAGAAGAGATTAAAAAGAAGGCCTATGCACACAAATCAAATAGATTAAGCCAAGTTTCACTAATAGAAATAACAAATAACTAAATTGAAAGACAATAGAACTGATATGAGTTACCTCCCATTTAACACTTCTTTAATGTCTTTTAGCTAAACACCTCAACCGTCACTCTCAAGCTGAATTGTCTAAAGCGATTGATTCCCCTGTTTCCTTCTCTTCACGGTCTTCTTCTCCAAAAATTTTCCAACGTCTCCAATAGTTACATCATCCAACAATTGACAACACTTATCAATCTCCCTCACCAAGCCCAACTTCTTTTCTTTCTTATGTTTCTCCTAAAATAGTTATGCTCAATTTCCATTCTTCACATCAATCATGGTATTAGTAGTGAATATAAAAGGCCTCCCTAAGAGTATGGTGTGCTCCTTCCCTTGCTGTTTAAACTCCCCCATATCTAAGACCACAAAGTCCACAGGAACAATTAATCCACCAACCTTCACTAATACATCTTCCATTATTCCTTTCAGATAACGGATTGACTTATCAGCTAATTGTAGGCACATAATGGTTGATTTTAATTATCCTAGATTCAGTTTCTCATAAATAGATTAAGGCATAAGTTTATACTCTCCCCAAGGTCAAGCATACCCTTAACCTTATCACCATTACCTATTGATACTTACACAAGAAAACTCCCTGGATCCTTCAATTTAGGGTTAACTATTGCTATAGCACCACACTTGCAACCTCTGAAACTATCACTTTCTCATTTGGCTCGAACTTCCATTTGTTGGTTTTTAGTTCCTTGAAGAACTTCACATACGTTGGAATGTTTCTGATAAAACATATTATAAAGATCATAAAATTGCTTATCTTGTTTTGATTTTTTAAGGCAGATCGGATATGGGATTTGTGGTCTATAAGGATTAGTCACCTCATGCAATCTTGGTCCTTCAATATAGTAACTTGTATGCCTAGTTTTTCATCCTTTTGAACCTAAATTGAAAAGCTATCGTGCCTATTGCTTCCTCCATTCTGCTTACTTTCTTCATTGGGGGAGGCTCTCCTCCTCTTGATTACTTGCACTATAAAGATCAGAAAAGATCTCAACATGCTTATCGATTACCTTACCACTTCTTAGAATAACTACTTGCACTTGCTCGGATTGACTGGGAAACTTTTATTTTTGATTGTTGTGCAATTAAGCTACGAGTTGCCCTACTTAGATCTCAATCCTTTTCATGGATCCCTCCAAAGAATCAAACCTCTTATTGTTCGTTTCTTGATTTTGAGTTTTGACCTAAAGAAACATAGTTAGGCTTTCCTCAAAAGAAGGCTTGATTCATAGGTTTTGAAGTGAGTATTGCCCTTGGTAATAATTTGGCCTCTAAAAATTTTGGTGTTGTTGTTGGGGTTCTAATGGTGAATTATTGGTCTTCAATGAAAAATTATGGTAGTTTCTCCAACCAAGGTTGTAGGTGTTTTAGTATGGATCATTTCGCTTCAACGGTTAAAAACCATTGAGTGAGTTCACTTGTTCCTGCTATTTGCAAAAGTCTCACAAGAATACGAGAAAACATTAGCTCCATGACCATATGTTCTACATATACTACATACCTCTTGATTCGGAACATTTTGGGGTAGCCTTATAGTTAGCATCTTCACATGCCTTGTCAACTCAGCTAATAGCATAGTTAATTCTTTATTCGATCTCACTTCATAAACTCCTGCTCTTCTTCCCCTTATGCTCTTTTGTTGAGAATTGGCCCCCAACATTTCGAAGATTTCATATGTTTCTTCAACCATCTCTCTTCCACAGCTCCTCCTGCTGTATTGTCCATCGTATACTAACATTATTATGTCAATTCATTATAAAAGAATTAGTTCTACATATGGAGTGGAAAATGATGCTGTGGAAATTGAATGAGCAGGAGTTTGAAGCATTCCCATGCCTCATGGAATGGTTCTCCCTCCATCTGATTGAAGGTAGCTAACCTTTTCTGCAATTCAAAAGACTTCTTATGGGAATAAAACTTTCCCATGAACTTATTGTACACCTCTTCTTATGTAGTTAATAAACTGGGTAGAAGGGTCATTAGCCATACCTTAGACCAATCCTTCAATGTGTACGGGAAGCATCTCATCCTGAGTTGATCTTCATTTGTTCCATCTAACAGGAACATCTGAAGAGTGGTATAAAATTCCCGAATGAAGTTTAAAGGGTCTTTATTGGGAACCCCATAAAAAGATGGTAGCATATTGTAGTGGATACTCTTCAACTCATAGTTTCTGGCTACCTCTCCCAGACGAATGCATGAAGAAGCAATACCAATTACCAATCTGGCATACTCCTTTATTACTTGGTTGCCTTTCACCCATCTTTTGATCTTTTAGTTTAAGGCCCTCGAGGTTGTCTTCAGAGTCTCTTGGAAGTTCTCTGATTTGATGTACATTGTCAATAAAGGCAGTAAGTTCACTTTCCCGAGACCTCCTTGCTCGCATAAACCAAATAAAAACAATAGTGAATTAATAGGAAAATTACTAAAAGTAATTAATGAAATAACACGATAAAAATGTATTTATAAATAGACAAAACAATCGATGAAACAATCAAAATCACTTTAGCAAATAAAAACAATCAAAATTAATTCAAGTTCAAAACACTAAACACCTCCCCGACAATGGCGCCAAAAACTCGTTGTGCCTAAAAAGTTCTGAAAAGACCTAAGCTATCCTACTCGTAAGTATATAAGATAGTTGTAGTTGATAACTAAGGGTCGTCTCCCACGGAGGTGAAATTGGTCAACTTAAATTAAGTTTGCATAAAAAATAAAATTAAAAAAATGCATTCTTAAACACTCTATCCTAATTATTGAGTGAAAGCTTTTAAGGAAGATTATGAAATTAAAATGAAAAGTTGACATAATGAATTAGGAGAAAAGACAAAAAAAATTAATCGAAGTGAAAAAACTCCTGAGAATTAATTTCACTAATTAAGATTTGAATAATGAACTAGTCTAACTTTCGTATTCAATAAGTTACTATTCAAATTAATAATGAAAACTCAACTACCAATTACCACTTAAGTTAATATATTTCTAGTTCTTAACCTACATATCCATAGTTTCATGATCTGTATTAAACTTCATCTCTGAAATCTTCATTTAACACTAAAATCATGTAAAATTTGGCAATTCTATTACATCCATTCAGTTTAGAAACCACAACAATTTCTAAGAAAACATATCCGTAACCTAATCACGCATATTCAACTAAACAGCTACATTAATTCTCAAGAAAAGAGATCCACCCATCACGGATATCACCACATTCATCATCATTAAACACTTTAATCGCATATTACTATCAACAAAAGTATTAAAGCAATAATAAGACAATGAATACTGAATGGATTATTAGAAGAAACAATTAACAGTTGATTAAACTTATAAGAGTATAACTCAGTTAATAACATAGTAAGATGAAAGAAACAATTCAATAAATGAGAAATAGTATAGGCAAACAAATCATCAGATTAAGAGTTATGGAGATATCTAGTCCCTCTCAAGCTTCTAGTTTTGGCTCTTGTCTTCTAGTTCAGTATCTTCCATAGATGAATGTTTGCTTAAGTTGATTGGGATTCAACTCCTGCTCTTGCTTTCGACCTCTCCAAAGCTTCCACCTCTCCACCGTCTTGCTCTTTGTCCTGACTCACTTTGTTTTCTTTCTCTATTTCTCTCTTCTATTAATCTTCTTCTTTCCTATCTCTTTGTCCCTTCTCCTCTGTCTAAGTTTCTCTATGAGTGAACCAATGAAATAGTGAATGAATCATCCTTCAGTTGCCACCCTCTGGTCCCTTTATTCCCTTCTCTTTAGGTTTAGGGTTGCGTGCCTTAACATCGTAAGTTGCCACATATTAAACCCATAATTAATATTAAAACTTCTCACAGGAGTGCATGGGGAGTCACAGGTGTGACTCCACATGGGGAGTCACAGGTTTGACATCCCCATACACACCCATGCACGAGAAGTTACCGATGTGATTCCTTTTATTACACTCGTGCATGGGGAGTCACGAGTGTGACATCCCCATGTCACCCTCGTGAATTAATCATGCACAGTGGTGACATAAAATCACCACCTTGCATGGTGGTGACTTACCAAGTCACTCGTGACTCCCTATGTCACCCTCATGAATTAATCATGCACAGTGGTGACATAAAATCACTACATTGCATGGTGGTGACATACCAAGTCACTACCATGCATAACATTTAATGCAAAAATTACGTGAATTTGGTGATTTAATGTCAAATTCACAAAATAACCCAATTAACATTGATACAGTATTCACACCATTTTCACTCAATTAATCTCACCTTTGGAGCAAAACACAAGGATTTGTAACCAAAATCAAGATATGAAGGCAATTAAAAGCAATAGAAATTAGGCACAATAATGACCCATTCTTTGCTTACTGGTTCTTTCTTAATGTTCTTAGTTTTATTCTTTTCTTTCTTAGCTACACTTCTTTTTAGTTATGAATTCTTGACCAATTCCTTATCCTTCAGAAATTGTATATCCATTCTCTTTTATGAAAAACTTTGGTGATTTAGATTACCCCTTTATTTTTTATGTTCCAGCTAGATGGTTAATATCACTAATTAAATATTTGAACTACTTGGAGGTCTTTCTATTGGTCCCCATAAGCATTATGCTAATTGAATGTGGTTGTACTATTTATTTGTTGCACGTTTCATTATAGATATTTTTGTGTGATTGAATGTTCCTTTTGATGATTCTAAATGGAGAAAAATTAATAATTATTTGGCTATATTTTTCAACTTTAGTGATAATTAAGTTTATTGAGTTTGGTATCTACTTAGACTAATTTATTCTCTCAATAGAATAATGATTGCCTTTTAGTTATTTCTCAAGTTTCTAACTTGTTCTATGATTTGTTATATGTTTAGTAACTTATGATGTGCTTATTAAGTCTTACATTGGTTTGTCATCATTAAAAAAAGGAACGTTTTGGACTAGTGCGTTTTTAAGGCTGATAAAATAGTGATGCAAATATAAGCAAACATAGTTATTAAGTTACATAATTTACAAATTGTGAATAAAAAGAGCAGCTCGTCATCATGGTTAAGTGGCTTCACATTAAAGCAAAGAGTTTATTTTATTTTTATTTATTGTAAATTTAGTCTTATTAATAATTAATTAATGGGACTTTCCTATATTGCATGTGTATGTGCACGTAAAATTGCATTATTTAGGATATATATTCAATTGATTACATTTTAGTCTAGTGGTAACATTCTAGTAGTTTTATAGGATGTCTTATTTGAATATATTATTGATACAATTTGCTTTGGAGAAAATTAGCTTAGGAATTTTTTTTGCATGGACTAATTTATATGTAAATTGGTTTTAACAAGTTACATTTTTTATGCTTTGTATTTGATAAGCTCATATCATATTCCAAGATAAAGGTTGACTTTGTCTCCTTATCTTGAGATTACTTTAATCTTATCATGAACATAGACATTTCTTTATGGCCTAAAAGACTACTTTAATAAGAAAAATTTATCCTATTGGTTATGTTTGGACGTGAGTTAGCTGGAAAAATGTCAAAGTGGAAGTGAAATTGTTTTCCTAGAAATAAGGAGCACTTACTTCATTTTAAAAAATTTTTAGTATAAGTCTAAGTGTTAGATATTATTGTATGCATCTAGACATATTTTTTGTGAATACTTTGAAAAGAAAATTTATGCTTGTCATTTCATTTGATAATAGTAATTGCTAGGATATAAAATTGATTCATGTGATCACCTTTTGTTAAAAGATAAGAGAACTTGGTTAGGACTAGATGTGCTAGGTTGACTTTATCAAAATTTTAATTAAATGATCGTAAAGTTTTTTTAATACATTAGATAAAATTTTCTTTGTCATGGTCTTATTATTTTTAAGTTTATCTTCTCATTTTTAGGATTAGTCACCATTCTAGAAAGTGTATAAATAGCAAATCAAAAGTTCATTTTATGTCTGTGTGTGGTGTGATATAAAATTGGGTCATTTATATTGAACATTTACACATGCGTATAGAATATTGCACACGTTCCATCTATCATTGTTACTTGTAAGTCAGTTCTTCATTACATCCTGAGTTCTCTCACATGTGCTATTATACGTTTTTGATTATATAAGAAGCATATGATGTAACTTTATTTTAGTATTTTGTGTGAGTTAGGGTACCTGTGTGAGGACTATAAAGAGTAGCAATATTCAAGGTTAATTACTAGGGCACGTAGAGAACTATGAGTGCAGTTCTTCATTAATTAGGTGCATAGGGTGCATTAGGATCCACATGTACTATTGAGTTGGCTTTCAAGTTAGTAAAATCGTTTGAAAATCCCATAAGGATATGGTTTTTTCTTCTTGTCAAAGGATTAACACTAAAAATGAAATAAAAATAAATATTAAAAGAATAAATATTTTGCAGCTAAGGAATCTTGTATCTTTTTTATTTACATTTTATTTTTTGTTCTCTAAATTTGATTAAGAACTTGACAAAAGCAACTTATTACAAACTAAGGACTACGTGAATATTTGAAAATTCTCACTACTCAATTCAAGCCCTCTTGAGCATTGCTTAATAGATCTAACTTTTGGCTTTGTACAAATTTTCTTAATACGGGGCACAATTTGGTCAAAATTTTAAACATTATATCAGTTGCGTCATTTCTACATAAGTTATCAAGGTGTTTTGTTGTTTCAAATGCATTAAGTAAACTTATGATTTTTGTCCCGAAAACAACGTAAATTCTATAGCATGGTAATACGGAATGTTGGATAGATCTTAAGCTCTATATGAGCGACTTTTATTATCTAGAAACATCTTGTACCTCTCTTCATCTTTACTAATTTCCACCTCATTCCAAGTCAGTTTATAAAAAACAGCTTTCTTTTTTTATTCACAATCAACTTTTTCCTATTGACATACCTCATCCCATGTATCCACTTTAATCACCTAAATCTCCAAGTGCAGAGATTTGAATGTAGTAAATTTAAATTTACAGTATTTCGAGTTATCTTTCCCTCGTAAACTAATTTAATTGCTAAATTTATTAAACCTAAAAAGCAACAAAATTAAATTAAAATTTTTTATTAAAAATAACTAATATTAAAGTAACTAAAACAAAGTGATTAACTATTAAAAAGAAATTAATATAAATAAAATGCTAAGACAGAGTTTTAATGATTAAACAAGATTAACTATCAAGGTTAAAATAACAATTAATTTAAGATATCTATATCCTCTCTCAAGGTTGCACATGTATATCTAACTAAGAAATTACTACTTACTGATGTGTAATTAACTTAATCAAATTTATTAAGTACATTTAAGATATTATTTATCACAATAATATAGGATATTTATATCATTAAATCTATAATGCTTATACTTAGATTATACTTATCCTTTTAGTACTTCATACAATCCCTAAGATAGAATTTATTTTAGTCAAGCATATATTTAGGAATTAAGTTTAAAGAGAATAAATTCAACCTAATTAATAATTAATCAGGTATTAATAACTAAAAATTCATTATAAGTTACATCCATAATCCTAACTATGGATTTGGTTAGTAAACATAATATAATTGAAACAAAAATGAAATAATATTACTATAAAAGAAATTAAAGAAGAAAGAGCTAGAAGAAATTTCCACAAATTGCTTTTAAGTTATAATGAATCTTCCTCTAATATTTCTCCTAAACTGTCTTTCATGTTAAGAAAGTCTAATGAAAATTTAATCAAAGAGCCTCCTAATTATATCTACCCAATTTAATTCATACCAAAATAATAAATGCAATAATAATCAATAAAAAAAGATAGAAGAAGTGATTTTTATGGAATTTTGAAATTTTAATGTTCTTTGTTGAATCTTGATAGAACCCTTTTATCTCTAAGATTTCTCCTTTCTTATCTCAAGATGCTTTAGTTCAACTCCTATTGATTACCTCCTCCTTATCTTTTATGCCTCTATATCTTTTTTATAATTGAAAAAACTATAAAATTTCCAAATATCATGACTAACACAAGTATAACACAAACCCCGTATTACTCTAACATTAATAACAATGTTCTAGTAGAAATCTTAATGAGATGTAGGGTCCAAGAGGTATAAAAGTACACAATCTTACCCTTAGCTAATAGAGAGGCTACTGTAGTGTACCCACTAGAAAAATATTTTTTAAAACTTTTGGAAGAAAATAATAGCTAAATACACAATCAAATCATTACATAAATGAAAAATCAAAATCAAAATAATGAAAAAAATAAAAATAAAAATATGAATATAAAAATAATTAAATAAAAAAACAAAAAATAAGTAAATAAAACAAACAAGTAATTTAAAAATAAAAATGCAATAAATAAATAAAATAACTATAGAAGTAATTGCTACAAATAATTTTTTTAAGCTAATTAAAAAAAGCACAATAATCGAAGGAAAAAACTTAAAATGCCTATAAAAAGAGAAGGATATCTCTTTGTAGGGTCCTTTATCCATATCCTAGTTCGTTAAAGTTTCCTATTAAAGACCGAGTCTTTGGTAAGTTCTAGTAGAGCCATATCGTTCATAATTACTTCCTGTTAATTTTTCTTAGGTCTTCTTTGTCTTTTGTTACAGTCACTAAATACTATCACCTCGTATCTTCTCATTGAGGTATTATGATGTCTCCTCTTAATATGTTTGAACTTCCTAAGCCTTCTCTTACAGACTCGCATTAGTCCTATGTTTCTTTATAACTCCCTTTGAATAAAAACTAGAATATTTCATAACAAATGTTTACTAATATTGGTCTATAATATATACCTGTGTTTGATTTATTTTGGCTCAACGACTTGAAAAATCTTATATCTAAGAGTTGATAAGGAGAAAACAAAATTTGAAGCCAAGAACACATATCCATTTTGGGGTCGAGTTATGGGTCCTTATCAATGTCGTGCTTTAAGTCTTTAACCTAAAATTGTGCTAATTTTTTTAAATGAATAAATTGCATTAACTACAGGCAAAGATAATACAACATTACAATGAGTTATAAGCTATTCATTTAATTACAATAAGATTGTAAAATCAAAATATGTAAAACATCGCAACAGAAAAGTTAAGACCAACATTCTAACTTGAATTAATGCTTCCATCTATGTTTTGTGTCAGTGAAAGGGTGTTTTGCATATTCTTAGAAAAAATAGAGAAGCTAATCCATTTAACAATCTTTTCTGCTAGCTGATACTTCCCTTGTTCCATGTTTAAAATATTCTGCTATTCCTCTCCTTCCAAAGTGTATAAAGAGTAGTAGTGAAAGCTGTCTTAAGAAGTATTCACTAGGCATTACTTGCTTAGAGTTCCCAATAACCCAACTTAATGTTTGCTATTAGTCATACATGTCGTTGTCTCCTGTAATCAAATGTAGGATCATGCTCCAAATTGCTTTAGAGAATTTGTAAAGAAAGAAGAGGTGATCTCTATCTTCCATTGCCATTTTACCTAGGGCTTGAATATAGGCAATTATCAAATCAAAATCATGTTTTTCTCCATTACCAATCTTATACTTGATCCATGGATAGACAGTGTCTCTCAACTTCATCATTTGGTTAAAAGATCTAAAAGACTTCTCTTATGCAAGTAGTTTG
>JAOSBO010061487.1:0-12318 GCA_027563915.1 Erythroxylum rotundifolium | reverse complement strand
GAGGTTGTGATAATCCACATAAACTCGCCATTTGTTCTGCACTTGAGTCGAAACCATCTCTTCTCTCTCATTCTTCACAATTATAATGCCCGACTTCTTATGAACTACCTGCAAAGTACTTACCCACTTGCTGTCAGAAATGGGGTATATGAAACACACATCTAACAACTTCTTCACACCTCCATCATCTGTAGGTTGACATGTCTTTGCAGTTGATGGACTGGGGTAGCTTATTCCTTAAGAAAAATCCTGTGCTTGCATAAGGAAGGACTAACACCTTTAATATTCATAACTATCCATCCCAATGTCGTCTTATACTCTCACAACACACTAATAAGCCTTTCTTCTTGCACCTTTGTAAGATCACATGCTATGATAATTGGAAGTGTGTTGTTAGTGCCCAGATAAGCATACTTGAGTCAGTCGATAAGGGGTTCAACCCCACTTCTAGTGCCTGCATAATAGAAGGTAACAGCTGATTAGTACTTACAGGCAATTATTAAAAGTAAGAGACATACCTGCCAAAAGGAGCTGTCTCAAGAGCCCAAATTGCTTCCTTTAGGTCTTCTCCAAACTTAAACTTGCTTTGCCAATAACCAGACATCCTTTGCTCCAATGAGGTAGTCAAGGCTACCTGTAAAGGGTCACTCGTAGAAAGAAGAGACCAATATGATACTTGTGTTTTGCATGATGTTTTAGGGTGTAATTTGTTATGTATTTAGTGTGAATTTGAGTGTTGAGTATACATTTAGGGTTTAATTATGTTGGTCTGCGTGTTTAATGATTTTATAGGTTTCTTTGAACCTCTGAACTTAATTGTTATATTTTTTAGGTACCTTAACGTGTGTTAGTGTTATAGGGTAAACGGGGAAGAACAGTGAAGATTCGAGGAGTTTTGGGCCAAAAGACATATGCCACAATCGTGCACATTGGCCACAATTGTGATAAAGAAGGAAGATCCAGCAATAGCTAGGCCACCATCAAGCACATTAAAGCACGATTGTGACAGAGAGCATTCAGTCAGGCCACGATCGTGCACATTAGACCACGGTCATTACAGAAAGGTTAAACACCTACCACGATCGTAGCAAGCAGGGCCACGATGGTGCCCTGTGTTTGGCTAACACGAAAACTCAAGTTTTGTAAGATTTTTTGGACCGTTTTGACCTCGCCTTTGACCTAGGGCTTCCACAGAATAAATAGAATATGATCTGACAGTCACCAGTAGTCTTTGGAGAGCCAAGAGAGTCGTGCAAAAGAGCGTTATTTTGTAAAATCTTAGAGAGATCTAGAGAGAGATCAAGAAATTAAGGAAGGAGATGAAAGAAGAGAGATACAGAGATAAGTTTGACACAATGTACTTCCTGAAATAGGAGGTTTCTAGCAGTCGTTGCCTCCTAGATCCGCTACGATAGTATTTCTTATTTTTATTTCAATTTTATTAATGTATGAAATTAGGATATTCACTGGAAATATTGTTGTTGAGTGTTGATTTGCTGTCTATACTCACCTTCGGGGTTTTTAGTTCTTGAGATTCATAAAGTTTATTTGATTGTATTTTCTTTCGATTTAATTGTGGTTCAATTTCTGTTCTTAATAACTTAGCAATAAACTAAGAGGATGAGCTAGGTAAAAATCATCAATTTGGGCTAACAAAAGTTAGGTGAATTGATAGGTTGAGAATTGAATCAAACTAGTAAAGTCGTGTAATGAGAGATCAGGCATAGATTTGCAGTAGGTTAATAGACAACTTAAAACTAATTTAGGTTTTGGGTCAACAGCAATTTGGGAGATTACAATTCCATAAGTTAAATTAGGGATTATTAAGTAGGGTTAAAAATTATAACTCAAGAGAGAGTAATTCACATTGTCTAGGCTCGTTAAATTGAAATTTACATAATTGGTTAGATTTTCTTTAGTTTCGATTAAATTCCCCTTTCTCTCACTTGATTATTTCTAGGTTAATTTCTGATTTTTCATATGAGTTTGCTATTTTGTGACTTTTTGCACTTTAAATTCTCATATTTGATTATTGATTGATTTATTTTCTATATTAGTTATTTATTTAGGTTTATTGCAAACTTAGCTAACCTTAGATTTTAGGACTAGTTACCATCCTCGTGGGATCGATACCTTAGGCACTACATGAATGATCCGTGCGCTTGTGGAATTTACCAAAGTTATAAATAGTAAAACTTAGCGAGAGTAACCTTGAGCGAACAAGTTTTTTGTGTCATTGCCAAGGAAGGGAATTTAGTTCTATAGTATAAGGAATTAGAGTACTTTTTTAGTTTTTGTTTTTATTTCGTTTATTTATTTTAGGAATCATGCTCTTGCATTAACACAAGAGTCACGAGGGGTTCGAGTCATACAGCAGAGGTTATTAGCATGAACCTTTAGGAAAGCTCGATGAGAGAAAAAAAAAGATCAAGAAATCAAAGATGGTCGAGGAATTTCAAAGGAATATGGATCAGGAAGTTAACCGTGGCAGGCAACAACAGAGGACCCTCATGGACTTTATGAGGCTACGGTTTAATCTAGCAAATCAAAGAGTGACTAGACCACTGTTCAAGCAGTTTCATCCGAAATTAAGCCAGCCCTCCTGAACATGTTTAAGAGGAACATCCAATTTTATGAACTAATGAATGAAGACCTGAACACACACATCGTGAGTTTTCTCGAGATCTATGATACCTTTTAGTATCACTAAATGATGGAAGATACAGTTAGAATCAGGTTGTCTCCTTTCACATTTAGAGATAGAATGAAGGCTAGGTATCATTCACTGAACCCTACTAACATTACGATGTGGGAGCAGCTGGTGCATGCCTTTCTTGATAAATACTTCCCGTTGACATTGACCACGAAGATAATAAAGAAAATCACAAATTTCCAACAAGGAGATGGGGAGTCAATTTATGAAGTGTAGGAGTGTTACAAGGACCTATAGAGGAGATGCCCACATGACAACTTACCCAAAGAATTCCTGCTGTGGACGTTCTATAATGGAGTGAACCCACATACTAGAGGCACTATCTATGTAGCGTCAGGAGGATCTTTAATGAGAAAGATGGTCAATCAAGCAGAAGAGTTGATCAAAGAGATGGCAAGCAATAGCTGCTTATGGGCAAGTGAGAGAAGTAGGGAACCTACTACTTTTAGAGAGTAGAAGGGAGTTGTCGCTATCAATCAGATGACAGAGATGCAAGCTAAGATCGACAACCTAATGGGACAATTCAACAATATGAAGGCGTCATCTTCAGCTCAACTAAAGGCCACACAATTAAAGTGTGAGTTATGCAATCAGTTAGATCATGATATAGGAGACTGCCAAATGAGAGATGATAACTAGGAGCAAGTCAACTATATGAGGGCTCAATTTGGACGAGGAGGGGAGCAAGTCAACTATATGAGGGCTCAATTTGGATGAGGAGGGGGTAATAATCCTTACTCCAATAAGTACAACCCTGGGTGGAAGAATCACCCCATCTTTTTTTGGTCGAACAATAACAATGGAGGGTAGTTCCAGCCTTAAGAGCAATCGAGCTTCCAGTAGGATAAAACAAGCTCGATGGATTCAAAGTTAGATAAGATTTTAGACAAGATAGGAAGTGTGGAGGACGCACATAAGAGGCTCGAGAGTAAATTCGATCAAGTTACAAAGAATCATGCCTCATTCATCCACAATTTAGAAGTCCAAATGGGGTAGCTCACAAAAGCAATGTTGACTCCAAAAGTTGGAACTCTTCCGAGCAACACCGAGTCAAACCCGAAAGAATGTATACTGGTTATAAGCTAGACTCAGGACAAGGAGCTAGAAAAGGTAGGGGACAAAGGAGAAGGTCAAATGGTTAAAGAAGACCTTCCAAGAGAGACTATGAGTGAATCAGTGTAAGTAACTTGACAGATATTCCCGCACCAATTTTTTGCTCAGAAGGGATTGTATGCCAAAAGGGAAGCAAAGAAGTTGCAAAAGATGGAGAAAAATAAGATTGAGGATATGATGGAACTAGTGTAGTCGAAGCTGAAATTATAGGAGCTGTCATGGAGAAGGGTAAGGAGCGACCACTAGAAAACACCCCCAATATAGAGAAGAAGGATGATTCAGGGGGCTTTTTCATCCCCTGTATTATCAACAGGATCATTATAAACAGGGCATTCAAGGACTTAGGGGTGAGCATAAATATGATGTCATACACTCTTAGTCTTAAATTGGGGTTACGAGGGTTAGTGCCTAGTAAGTTTTTGATTAAGACGGTCTATAGAACTTTGCATAGACTGATGAGAATCATGCAAGATGTGCCAGTAAAGGTCAATAAATTTATCTTTCCCACAGATTTCTATATTTTGGATATCAGTGAAGATGAGGACACCTAGATGATTCTTAGACAACCATTCTTGGCCACTACACGCTGAATTATTGATGTGGTGGGGGCGAACTAACTCTGCGAGTAGGGAAGGAGAAATTGACCTTTAAAGTGACTATTAAAGAGTACGGAGCCCCTTCACCTCCAGTGGATCGCAACAAATTTGAACCTTGAGGAGAATGGGAGGACTTTGAGGATCTTACAAATGCTTTCCGAAAGAAGCGCTCGCAAAGGAGAAGGCGAGGTAAAGAAAATTGCAAGGATGGTGGCAATTGCAATATGGTAGCTAAGGTACAGACTTTGCAACTAATGGCGACACTACCATCAAACCAATCATTCCAACCACCGTGAGCTTACATAAGCATCGAATTATTAACATTAAAAGAAGAACTGCATGGGAGGCAACCAATGGAAAAAATTATTTTCGTGTTGAATTTTGATAGATTGGTTGAATTTCGTAGCTAGGTTTATTTTTGTGTTGGTTGAGTAAAAGCGAAAAGAGGAATAGGATTTCGGAATCATGGGGAATATTAGGTAAGCATATAAAGAGCAGTGAAAAAGAGTTACGAAGTGAAAGAGAAAAGAATTGGAAAAGGAGCAAAAGAAGGGCTTTGGTGTTAGGGTACAGGCGTTGGCCATGACCGTGCCCTAGCAGATCATGATTGTAGCTTACGATTAAGAACCCTATTGATGGTACAACGCATGCCACAATAATTGCATAGTAGGCCACGATCGTGGCCTGTGACTATGTAGAAATAAGAGAGGACATAATTTTTTAAGCCATTTTTACCTTTTCACCCTTTTTACCACCTATATATTCAATTCTTACTTAACATTCATCTTCACTCTCATTTTCACTTTGTCTCTCTAAAACTCTAGCATCCAAAAGCTTTTACATCTCTCTAGAATTTTTCAACCTCAATTTTTTCCAAACCACTATCGAGATTATGCCACATATCAAGCAAACAACCCGACAAGAGCCATATGGATGACAACAAGTCGCGGGTTAGGGGAGGAGGAACCGAACAATGAACTTCAGAGCACCAATTTCTATCTACACTAATAAGTTAGAAACCAATAAATGTTCGAATAAGGAACTTTTCATACTGTGGTGCATAGACCATAGCATTCTAGTATGCACATCCACGCATGTGCTGAATGCCCTTACTACAACTCCATGCAAGCGAAGCAACCATCTTGGAATGGGGTACATGATGTATGCCATTGTAGAGCATTTTGGGGTGGATCGCAATGGATTAACAATTCACCTCCCTGAGTTCCTTGACCACCATCACTTATTTCGGGAAAAGATCATCCATTCCACAAACTTGAGTTTGCGGGATATCAATGAAAAGACACATGTGTGGACTAGGGTAGGTCAAGTGAAGTCAAGGTTTTGGAGGAATCCATAAGCAAAGAATCAGAAGAAGAGGAAGAAGAGGACCAATGCTAGAATAAGGTTTTGAATGCAATTTTCAAATCCAACAAAACACTAAAGAAGGTGGTGTGTACGCAATGTCGCCAAAACCGAGAGATCCGATGGCTCCATCAGTATTTTGAGTCTTAAGGTGTTCAATTACCACCTCCAACATCATCACCACCTCCATCTCCATAAGATTTATTTCTAACCTAGTTGTTTCTTTTAATTTGCTTCCCCAAATTAGCCTTCAGTTCTAGGTTGTTTATGTTTATTTCTTTTCTATTTTCATTTTCAATTATATTTGTTTGTGTTTATTTTAATTCTTATGCTTTCTTTTCGTTTATGCGTTTGTGTGTGCACCTTCTCACATTGAGGACAATGTGTTGTTCAAGTGTGGGGAGGGATTCTATGTTTTTGTTTTTGTATGTGATTTTGCATATCATATGAAAGTGTTAGATTGCATTGTATGAAGCGTGTGAATGTGTCAATAGCTTAGATTGAGTAAAATTTTTGTAAATTTTAGGCATAGTCTATTAGATTGAGTGATTTTTTTTTAATTTTAGTCATAGTCTATTAGATTGCATTGTGTGAAGTGTGTGAATGTGTCCAAGATTAAATTTATTCCACTAAGATGAGAGTCGTTGCCTCATTATTGCATTGTATGTTTTGTGTTGTTATGTGTTTTTTGTTTTATTTGCTTGAGGAGAAGCAAATGTTTAAGTGTGGGGTCAAGCAAACATTTAAGTGTGGGGATGTTGATATTTGTGTTTTGCATTATGTTTTAGGGTGTAATTTGTTATGTATTTAGTGTGAATTTGAGTGTTGAGTGTGCATTTAGCGTTTAATTATGTTAGCTTGTGTGTTTAAGTGTTTTTATGAGTTAGTTTGAACCTTTGAGCTTAATTGTTATATTTTTTAAGTGCTTTGATGTGTTTGCTAGTATTGAAGGGTAAACAAGGAAGAACGGTGAGGATTTGAGGGGTTTCAGGCTAAAAGACATAGGCCACGATCATGAATATTGCCACGATCAATGACAGAGAAGGAAGAGCTAGCAGTAGCCAGGTCACGATCATGCACATGAGAGCACAATCATGATAGATAGCATTTAGTCAAGCCACGATCATGCACATTGGGCCACAATCGTGACAGAAAAGTTAAAGTGCTGGCCACAATCATGGCAGGCAGGGCCACGATTGTGCCCTACATCGGACTGGCATGAAAACTCAAGTTTTGCAAGATTTTTCGGACAGTTTCGACCTTGACTTTGACCTAGGGCTTCCACAGAATAAATAGAACATGATGTGACAGCCACGAGCAGTCTTTGGAGAGCCTATAGAGTCATACAAGAGAGCATTATTCTACAAAATCCGAGAAAATCCTGGAGAGAGATCAAGAGATTGAGGAAGGAGATGAAGGAAAAGAGACATGAAGATAAGTTTGACATGACGTATTTCCCGGAACAGGCAGTTTCCTGCAGTCGTTGCCTCCGAGATCTACTCCGATAGTATTTCTTATTTTTATTTCGATTTTATTGATGTGTGAAATTGGGATATTCATTGGAAATATTGTTGTTGAGTGTTGATTTGCCGTCTATAATCACCTTCAAGTTTTTTAATTCTTGAGATTAATAAAGTTTACTTGAATGTGTTTTCTTTCGATTTAATTGTGATTCAATTTTTGTTTTTAATAACTTAGTAATAAACTAAGAGTGTGAGATAGGTAAAAGTCATCAATTTTGGCTAACTAGGGTTAGGTGAATCAATAGGTAGAGAATTGAATCAAACCGGTAGAGTCATGTAATGAGAGATTGAGCATAGATTCCTAGTAGGTTAATAGACCACTTAGAACTAATTTAGGTTTTGGGTCAATCATGAATTGAAAGATTATGATTCCATAATTTAAATTAGGGATCATCAAGTAGGATTAAGAATTATAACTCAAGAGAGAGTAATTCATCCTAGGATCATATAGCCCCGTTAAATCAAAAATTACATAATTAGTTAGATTTTCTTTAGTTTCGAATTAAATCCCCTTTCTCTCACTTGGTTATTTCTAGGTTGATTTCGGATTGTTTGTGTGAGTTTGCTACTTTCTGACTTTCTGCACTTTAAATTCTCATATTTGGTTATTGATTGATTTTTTTTTGCATTAGTTGTTTATTTAGGTTTATTGCAAACTTAGCTAACCTTAGATTTTAAGACTAGTTACCTTCCTTATGGGATCAACACTTTAGGTCATACGTGAACGTCCCATGCACTTATGAAATTAGCCAAGGTTATAAATAGTAAAACTTAGTGTGTGTAACCTAGAGTGAATGCTTGACTTCTTAACAACCACCTGCAAAGGATTTACCCACTTGCTGTTAAAAATGGGAATATGACACACACATCCAACAACTTCATCACTTCCTTCTTTACCACCTCCATCATCGGTAGGTTGGGATGTCTTTGCACTTGATGAACTGGGATAGTTCCTTCATTAAGAAAAATCTTGTGCATGCAGAAGGAAGGACTAATACCTTTAATATTCACAATTGTTCGTCCCAATGTTGTCTTATACTCTCGTAACACACTAACGAGCCTTTCTTCTTGCACCTTTGTAAGATTAAATGATATGATAACTAGAAGTGTGTTGTTAGTGCCCAGATAAGCATGCTTAAGATGAGTCGGTAAGGGCTTCAACAATACTTCTAAAGCCTAAACAATATAAGGCAACAACCGATTAGTACTAACATGCAATTTTAAAAAGTGAGGGACATACCTACCAAAAAGAGTTGTCTCAAGTGCCAAAATTGCTTCCTTTAGATCCTCTTCAAACTCAAACTTGCTTTGCCAATAACTGGTCATCTTTTGCTCCAATAGGATAGTCAAGGCTACCTCCAAAGGGTCACTTATAGAAAGAAGAGACCAATGCTCCACCAAAGATTCAAGAATGTCTACCTTGGCGACCGACTCACAATATGATGGATAGCGCATGGCATCAAAGATATTGAAACTAATGACCTCACCATTAAAATCCATAGTCAACACGTGCTGCATACATCAATTTTTGTTTGAGATGTCTTTAAATAGCCTGCCTAACAAAATTGTTGAAGGGCTCGAAGAGCCCTCATCTGTATATCTAACACATAAAAATCTATAGGGAAAACAAGCTCATTATCTTGCACCAAAACTTGCTCAATAACCCCCTTAGGGTATGTGTTAGATCTATTAGCAAATTGAATGATAACGTGGGTATCCTTTAATAAGCCAAGATGAAGAGCTTTAGAAATAGATAAAGGCATAATATTGATCAAAGCTCCTAAATCTAGCATACATCTTTAATACCTTATATTATCGATCTTACAAGAAATGGTAAAATATACATGGATCCTTGCACTTGGGGGTAGCTTCCTCTATAAAACTGCTAACACTTTGCCCCTCACATTGATTTTCTCATCTCCTTTCAGCTTCTGCTTATTG
Source organism: Erythroxylum rotundifolium (assembly GCA_027563915.1). Classification (NCBI taxonomy): domain Eukaryota; kingdom Viridiplantae; phylum Streptophyta; class Magnoliopsida; order Malpighiales; family Erythroxylaceae; genus Erythroxylum; species Erythroxylum rotundifolium. The sequence continues at coordinate 3,070 of JAOSBO010061487.1, read as the reverse complement.
GTGCACAGCTCCTTCAATAATTTAACATATCGTAGAACTTGCTTAATTACTTCCAGAAGAGGAATATTAACTTCCACCTTGTGAAAAACCTCCAATATTTCCTTTTCCTTCTCTTGTTGCTTATTCTTTGCTAACCTACTTGGAAATGGAACAAGAGGTGAGTCATTAACAATAGGATGTTAAGTACTTACCTGAGGATGGTGATCCTCCTTCTTCTTTGTTAGCTCAGTTTCTTCTTCTTCTTTCTCCTTCCCCTTCCTTGGCCCTTGTACCTTCTTGCCACCTCTCAAGGTAATGGAGCAAGCGTCTTCTCTTAGGTTCCTTTTAGGTTGACTAGGTAACCTCATGGAACTTTAGGCCTATAGCTGCCCCATGGCATTAGCTAACTAACTAACCTGATTTTTTGAATTCTTCAAACCACACCTCGCTTCCTACTGAAATTGAAGAGTGTTAGTCGCTAAGCTCTTAACAATTTCCTTTAAGGACATACCTCCAACTTGTTGTTGTTTTAGTGGTTATGGAGGCAGTGGCCTTAGCTAAAATGGTGGTTGATTCTGATCAAAACTTTGTGGTGCATGGAATCCTTATTGCTGATGTTGATAATTGGGTTGGCATACATTAAAATTGCTACCTTACTATAGGTTTCCATACTCGAAGTTCCATCTTTAACAATCAAAATCTATCTATTAAAAGTTTCACTTATATTATTATCAATTATAAGGAAATTAAACTCGTATAATTGGTATAAATTAGCCTATATTTAAATTATATACTTAAAGCAATGTTGAAACAAATTCTAAATTTAGGTTGCAAGTTTCTTGAAGTCTTTATTAAATTCCTTGATTGAGTAGTCCAAGTATTTGTCTAAAATTGCCTCCTTATGTTTTCACTACTTGAATTATTATTCCAAGTATAAATGTTTGTTTTACACATCCATGTATGTCCTATGCCAATATATTTAACTTTCTTAATTAAGCGTTGAAATTTTCAAATAACAAATGTAAGAATATATAATAATAACATATGCGACATTTTGCATGTTAAAATCTAAGTGTGAAGATCTTCATCTATTAATCACAAATAATTGACATAATTTGATTGAAAAAAGTTTATGATTTTATTTTCTTTATTTCCTTAATGGCCTAAGGTATTGGATATATTCCTTTATTTCCATTTCTCCTAAATTGCATCTATAAGCCATTATTATTACTCTATTTTCAAAGAGAAACAATCCATTCTAAGTATTTGACTCAAAGTGTTCTGTTATTTTCTCATGACCACAAATAAATTATATAGCCTTAAAAGAATGCATCAATGAATCTTTTTTTATGAGCTATAGTTTTATAATAGATCTAAAAATTCATTTTTAATTCACGAATACATACATATAACTTGGAATATTCGTTGACAAAATTCATACCACTCTTCCTTCTAACTTCCTCTTATAACCATCACGTACTTAAATTAAGAAATATGATAAGAACTTCTTTACATTATCTATCTTAGCTATAATGAAACTTGGTTTCTTAAGTGTTTGGTATATGAAATTTCTCTTAAAATTTTAGCATAATTTACTTTTTCTTTTTTTTTAAACATGTATGCATAAGTTTATATGTCTTCACCTTCATATAAATACTATTTCTATCATAAGACGCATGCAACTCCCATTGCCAATGATCTATGCATCTAATGATTTAATTTAAACCTTTTTTTAAAACCGACGATTTTTGTATAATTAATTATAGTTTATTTGAGCTTGTTAGTAGTTGCAAATTCCATTGGTAATGTCTAATTTGATTCCCTAATATAGAGTTTATATCTAACCAGGCACGACCCCGAACAAGGATAAGAATGGCACCTGCCTAAGGTTCATTATCATGAAAAACAAAATAGGCAACAAAAAGAGTTTCTATTTTGTTTCATTTTATTTTTTATGAGACAAAAATGCCGCTATTTTATCTCTTTTTTTATGAGAACCTACTCTTAACTCTCATAAAAAAAACAAAAAGAGACAAAATAAAACTCTTTTCACTTTACCTAAGGCTTATAAAACATCAGGAACGTCCTATATCTAGTACCTCTATTCTAAGATTCTTATCATTGTCTAAAAAGTTACCATAATCACATGATATGCGTTGGTTGGCCATTTAAAATTGACACATCAAAGTCATCTTAAGTTATAGGTATAGCTTCCTTTTTAGCAATGTTTTCATCTTCCTCCAACCTTTTCTTCATTCATATCCTAATTGTTTTCATCTTCCTTAATCATCACTCCGTCAGTTTCTTGACTTTTATAACTATCTCCATTTTTAATACTTGCATGTTCATATATACTTTAGTGTTTCTATGTTCATCTTTAACATTTGTATTATAATGTTCACCTAAATAATTGTATTGTTCTTATCAGTTTCATTTTATTGCTTTAGCCCATCTTGAGCTAATGCTTCATCATTTCTGTTTTGCCTATCTCGAATATTTTGCCTTTCCATTTTGTTCTCGTACATTTGATCCATCTTTCTCATTTTACCTTTGTATTTCATTTTGCTCATCTAATCCATTGTTCCCTTCAACCTCTTTCATCCCACCTTGCACGTCTACGCTTTTCGTATCTTTTAACATGTCTCAACCACATCTATCTCCATAATCACCAAAATTTTTGGTGCATGCATAGGAATATCATGCTATGAAGCATTATTATCCCTAAGAATTGTTGCTAATATTCATTAATCTTATGCAATAATCATTCAATTCTATTAATTTCAATGACTCGTTAAATTTGTATTAATCACCTTATAGTTAAGCTTTATGAATACTTTGATATCCTGGATTCAGCCATATCTCATATTCTTTTATATGATTTAGAAAATCAAAGTTACTTTTTCTAATATGCTTGATAATACTTCCTCACATCTTAGCTCCAAGTTCTAATATGAATTTACCATTATAAAAAAATCTGAAAATTATAAATTAAATTAAAAGTCATCTTAGAGATTATACGATAACATGTAACTAAATCAACAATCAACTAATGTAAAAATTACATTAACAACCCATTAAAATTAATTAAACA
>JAOSBO010061172.1:0-28626 GCA_027563915.1 Erythroxylum rotundifolium | reverse complement strand
CACACACACACATATATATATATATATATATATATATATATATATATATGCTTGTTTTATGTATATTGTTATTTTAATCTCAATAGATCACAACATTTACATTTAAATTTTGAGAGCTCTACATAAACATGAATACTTCATCCCACATTCAGATCATAAAAACAAGTCAAAATCAAATCATAAAACTTAACTGTGCTTTATACCCAACAATTCAAGATGTAATGCACAATCATAATGGCTCGTTATAATCCCATAAAACGAAATGAAAAAACGAAAGTTTACACCATGAACGAAATGAGTCCATCTTTTGGAGCTCATATGCCACAAGCGGGCAATTCAACATGCACGTGAGAAACAAAATGGTATCTCTCTTGCCCACATAAGCAGATTTTCTGATGCATTCATATTTCATAACATATTCATATCTTTTATGCTTCTTAAATTTTTTGCTTTTCATCAATACAAAAATGTAGCATCTATCACATAAACATGATATCAAATTCATAGAAAACATTTTTCCCACATTCATAATGAGTAAAAGCAAGCATTTAAGTACACATACAAACAAATAATTTCAGCTCATCATCACAAAAACTGTAAACATGTTAACCACTTATTTTCTTATACATCTAGGCTTAAGCTTTTTTTTGTTCTTGTTCTTGATTTTGACAGTTGTGTTCCCTTCAAACAAGCATGTTTTCCCTTCAAACAAGCATGTTTTCATTTAATCATCATACATGGATATAACTTGCATAAATCTCTACTATCCAAAAATGAACTTAGATTTAATCCACTCTTGGTTTATCTAACTAGAAGAAATAAAATCTAGCTAAGGGTTCATAAAATCTAAAAATATAAATCTCTTATTCATCTTCTTTCTCTCTTTATTTTGCACTTGTATACATACATACATATATATATACATACATATATATACATATACATATATATATATACATATACATATATATATATACATATACATATATATATATATATGTATGTTTATATATGTATATGTATATATATATATGTATATGTATATATATATATATATATATATCAAAGAATCTTTGCAACTTTCACTATAAATTTTCAACAAAATAGAGTGGATACACATCTTCACACTTCTTATCAAAAGCCACCTCAGTAGCTTAATACAATAATTACAGTGTTAAATGCTCATGCATGATATGCACCAAAATAGCAAAAGATTCTAAACTAACTAGTTACAAAAGTCTGAAATTCTTGGAGTTGCCAAACCTATAAAACGAAATGGTGAAACGAAAGTTTACATCATGAACGAAATGATTCCATCTTTCCGAGCTCATATACCACAAGTGGGTAGTCGGGAGAAAAATTTAAGTCGACGTGCACGTGACGAATAAAATGGTGTCTCTCTTGCCCACATAAGCAAATTTTCTGACACATACATATTTCATAATATTTTCATATCATTTATGCTTATTAAGTTTTCTGCTTTTCACTAATACAGAAATGCAGTATCTTTCACATAAACATGATATCAAATTGATAAAACATATTTTTACCACATTCACAATAAGTAAAAGAAAGCATTTAACTACACATATAAACAAATAATTTTAGCTCATCATTATAAAAACTATAAACATATTATCCACCTATTTTCTTATACATCCAAGCTTAAGCTTGTTCTTCTTCTCGATCTTGATTATGACCTTCTTGTTCCCTTCAAACAAGCATGTTTTCCCTTCAAACAAGGATGTTTTCATTTGATCATCATACACAGATATAACTTCCACAAATCTCTGCTATCTAAAAATGAGCTTAGATTTAATCCACTCTTGGTTTATCTAAGTAGAAGAAATAAATCTAGCTAAGGGTTCATAAAAATCTAAAAACATAAATCTCTTATTCATCTTCTTTCTGTCTTTATTTCATCTTACAAAAACCTAGTTTCTCCACTTTCTTCTCCTATCAAAACATGAAAAGAAGGTAGATATTACCAAAAACTGACCTGAATCTTTTCCTCTTCTGTCTCATTTCTTTTTCTTTCCTTCTTCTTTTCTGGTTCATTTTTTGCTTCTCCTCTTCACCTCATTTCTGCAACGCCCTTTCTATTTCTTTCTTAACACATACTTCTCCCTCTTTCTCCTTCACCTCTCAAATATATCTCTCCCTTACATGACTCTCTCTTCTCTAGTTTCCTATAGGTTCTTCTATGATTTCTCTCTTTCTTTTTTCTTGCATGAATTCTTTCTTATTCCTATTTTATTTTTTATTTTTTTCCAGCTCTTCCCTCATGCACATACACTTGTACTTCTCTTATTATTCTAAGACAAACTCTATACTTTCCAAACTTGTCCTTCTACATTTAATATAATACTTTCTAACTCCTTAACTTAATTCTAACGCTTCCATTTAATCCATATAACCATATGTAAATAATAATATAAGTAATTGAACTCCAAAAATTGTTAACTCAAAATTTCTGATTTTTACTCATGACAAAATGCCATCAAATTCTCATTTAATAATTCTAACTTCAAAAAAAGTTTGGGATCCAACACCAAGTGTCTTTGAAACTTCTACATTCTTTGATGTTGACCCTAAAACACTAACAATCACATCAAGGTACCTCAAAGACAGAATAATTAAGCTTAAAGAATTAAATAACCTATAAAAACACTTAAACACAATTAATTAACAAACTAACACAATTCTAACCTAAACATATGATAAACGATTAAGTTAACACTTAAATACATAACAAACTAAGCCCTAAAAAATGATGCAATTCGCACTTATCACCTGTAATATATTGTTAAGTGTTTTTTTTTGTAATGTCTTAATTCTAATGAACTTCGAACTATGTTATGATTGAATGTAAGCTTAATAGCTTAGAACTTATTGTAATGTCGTATTAGCTTTGTCTATAATGAATACAATTTATCAATTTTCCATAAGAATTTGGACTTGATTGTAATTTTTAAGAAACATTATTATTAACTATGACATATTTAATAAGTAAAGATCGATATGAGATATTGGATCTTATTAGGGAATAATTTGTATTTAGGTAAAATTATTTGTAATTTAGTTACATTTTAATTTCAATCGAATTACTAAAATTTCTAAAACTTATTATGAATAAACTTATGTTCTAATGGAGCTACCAGTTATTGCTTGACCCTCTCTATAAGAGTTACAAAGTTCTTTCAACCTGTTTTGTGGATACCGTTAGAGGTCAGACACTTGTGTTGCTAAGGTGGTTGAGATGAGCTAGTTTTGGAAGCAGATTGAGGGACACGATAAAAAAGAATCAAGCTTCAGGATAATGTGCGAATTAAGATTCACGCTTTATTATGATTTACGTGTTAATCATTTTATTCAATGAAAGTTATCTTGGTTTTTAGGGAATCAAAATATGAAAAAAGTTTGTAATTATTTTGTTGTTCTTTGGATTGGTCCCCTCCTTATTTCCCTTTAGATTTCATTAGAGATTGAGAGTTTAACAAGGTTTAAAGAGTTAAAGATGGCTAACAATTCATTTAATGAAAATTGTGCAGTTTATCAAGTGTTGTTGATCCTGGAGGCAATCTCTTTACAAATGAAATCCCCACATTTTTTTAAAGGCATGAGAATCTAGGGAATAATCAATTTCTAAGCTTGGTTCTATAATGTTCTAAAAACTTCACAAAGTTAAAAGCTTGAGTTTCAGGGGTATGGCCTATAAGGTAACGTACAAATAAATTTATTAGGTTCAACTAAGATTATAGTGTGCAAAACTATAATTTTGCTCTTGATTTTATTTTAGTAAACATTTTTATGCACTAGTTATAACACATTTATAATAGTCTATTAGGAGTTATGAAGGTGAAAATTTTAAAATTGAAGAGTTTATTTGGTGAAAATTGTAGTTCATGATGTTAAGTGTACCAAACACCAAAGTTTAGGATTCTTAAAGGTTTTTTTATCCATAACCTTGATAATCATTTGTCCGTTATTGGTTATTATTCATAGGATCTTTTAGTTGGCAGAGCTATTAGAAATCAAAATAATAAAATATTATGTGCCGAAAGTGATAAAAATATGAAAGAATAAGAAAATTTTTCTTTACTCAAATTTCACTTGCCAAAATTAAATGAATGGAAATTTCATTTTTGCATGCAACTAAATACATGAACTAAGAACTTTCACTCCAAAAAAAAAAAAAGACAACCAATTTAATGAGATTAATTATATCATAAAACAAAGAAGAGAGATTAATTATATCATAGAACAAAGACGAAAAATCTTTTAAATCTATGAAACATTTGTGTTTGGAACATTTAATTTCTTAAACTTTATTTTTCAATAAATAAGTCCATAAATTTTTCAAAAAATTATTTATGAGCACTCTGACATATTGAACTATACATGCTATTTTAAACTAAAATTTGTAATTTATTTTGTGAAAATATGAAATATCCTAACAAATTTGTAGTTTCTTTCCCATTGTTTTTCCTTTCCACTAAAACACAAACATAATCCCTAAAAAAATACCAAATCCATAGTTCTTAATTTTTAAATCCATAAACCCATAATTATTTTGGTACTAAACCTATACGCAAAATTATTAGCTAGTCTCAAGTTCTCCTGTATTAATCTTTCTAATATCTCGGATGCCAAATTTTTATAATTCCAATTTCACGTGTTAATAAGAAGTTTTAGTGCCTCAAGTCAAAAACGCTATATTGATCATGCCAATTTTAGAAGGAAATATCACTCTTAATTTTAAAATTATACAAGGGAGTTTTTAAGCTCCTATTCACTGGACTTTGCTAAGGTATACATTGGAATAACAAAAAAAGTGAGATGTGAAGTACTCTTAGTGAGATGTGAACTACTTATTCAGATTTTATATAAATTTGAAAATCAACTCCATTAGTGCTTAACTTTTTTTCGAGTTTGGTATAGGGATCATATAGCTTTCAATAGTATCATTAAATCACAGAAAAGCATAGGAAAAATGAAGAGAAAACTAGGTACCCATTAAAAGAAAGAACGAGAATCAATAACCACCATGAAAATGAAGTTCCATTTTCTTTAGATTTTTGACATATTATTCTCATCTTTCTTTCTTTACAAAACTTATCCTATAAACATGGTTTTTTAAAGATTCCTATTAACCAAAAAGATTAATGAGCCTTGTGTAATGTGCATGGTCTAGCTTTCCACACATGCTTTATGATGTAAGATTTCTAGGATCATCATGGATGCTTCCTATAGAGAGAAGGTTGCTTTTTAATATTGGATAGTGGATATGAATTAGTTTTAGACATTTTATTGCATTATTTTGCACATAATCATGCATTGTGTTAGGAACTTTATGCTTCATTTTTAAAGTACTTGTGTTTCTAATTATCAAAAAATAACAAATTAATCTTAATTTAACAAAATTCAACACTATTTAACAAATTGTGAGCAAAATCACATACCCTCAAATTAAATCCCATCCAATTCTCATGTAATTTATCAAATTAATCAAACAATTCATATGGTTAAAGATGAAATGCAACTTCTAATTGAAAATCAAGCACATAATAGGTTAAATCATAGTAATATGCAAACACACCATCACCTAACGTTTTGAGGATAAAAATCCCTAAAAATTAACAAAATACCCAAAATTACGAGTGGAAATCAAGTAAAATGTGTGAATGGGTGGCAGACAGAAGAGAGAAAAGTGAGAGAGAATGAAGATAAATAGGGTTTTCTAAGAGTTAAGTGGACTTATATGGTCAGTTACACAACCATGTAACTAACCATGTAATAGATAAAACACCTTGTAAGTGTTATACCTTGAACACTAGGGTAACATGGAAAATTTTAATTAAAAAGCAAATAAAGCAACTTTTCTAGGTTACTCCTCAACTAGCAAAGCATATAAAGTGTTTAATAGGAAGAGTTTTGTAATTGAAGAGTTTGTGCACATTTTTTTATAAATTTAACCATCTTGCCTTAATGAAAGTCTTAAAGATGATTAAGGATTTAAAGAAAGTAACCCTTAAAGAGAACAAGAATAATCACTAAGGCATTCCACAAGAACAAATTGTTGAACCATTCTCTCCTTAATCTACTTGAATAGAAATAAATTATTGACTCATTTACTATTTAAATATATTTTCACCCTCTTAGAAAAGTGAGGGTGATAAGAAGGATGATAATCTTCTAATAGATTGAAATTTAAGAATCATCATCCTCCTAATCAAATCATAGGTGTTGTATAATAGAGGATAGTTACTAGATATCATTTTAGAAATATATCACATATTACTTTTATTTCTCAAATTGAGTGTAGGACTATGGAAGAAGCCTTTAGGGATAAAAGGTTTTTTCTATAAATGAAGAAAAGAACCAATTTGAGAGAAGTAAAGTGTAGACTTTTGAAACTAGACTTTGAGATCCGTAAATCATAGGCTGTAAATGGATTTTTACAGACAAACTAGGAGAATTAGGTATCATTATTAGAAATAAAAAGATGAAACCAAAAGGAGGGTATAGATTTTGAGAAAACTTTTGTATCATTTTCTAGATTGGAAGCTATTGGAATATTAGGTGCATTTACATATTATATGAATTTCAAATTGTTTCAAATGGATTTTAAAAGTGTATTTTAAATGGTTTTATTCAAGAAGAAATTTATATTTATCAAACACCTAATTTTTAAATTTATAATACGCCTAATCATATGTGTAAACTCTCTAAAGCATTATATGGCTTTAAAAAATGTATTATAGATTAAGTGCATGCCTTTTAAAAAATGATTTTATATAAGAAAAAGTTGATGCAACATTATTCATTAAAAAGGATGAGTAAGATATCTTAATATTATCTTTAGTGCTACTAATGGAAGTATGTATAAAGAATTTTCTAATGTATGAGTAGGGATTATGAGATGAGCATAATGGGAGAGCTCAACTTCTTTATCGTACTTCAAATTAAGCAAATAAAGAAGATCATTTTCATCAATTAAGCTAATTACATGAAATAATTAGTTAAACACTTTAGAATGGATCGAGACAAGCCGTTAGGGATATCTATAGGTATTACAACTAAGTTAAACAAGAAAGAAAAGGTGAAGTCAGTTGATGTAAAACTATACAGAGGTATGATTGGAAGTTTATCTTATCAAAAGTAGACCCTATATTATATTAGTGTTTGTTTATATGATATATTTCAATCAAATCTAACATAATCTTATTATTTATTTATTAAGTGTATACTTAGTTATATGTGTGGTGCCATTTTGTTAAGACCTTGATATCTCAAAGTTTCATTCTTTCATTTAATTAGGTATTCAGATTTAGAATTATAGTGGTAGTCTTTCAAAGATGAAGAGCACTTCTAGTATTTAATAATTTCTAGGCTATATATTAACTTTATAGTTTAGTAAGACATAAATTTGATTGCCTTATCAACCACAAAACCAAATATATAGTAATCAATAGTTATTGTGCATAAGTTATATGACTTGGATGACAATTAAGAGATTATGTCATGGAATTTCAAAGATACCAATTAGGTGTGATACTGCTAGTGCCATTTGCCTCATAAAGAATACCTTCTAATGCTTTAAAACCAAGTATATAGAAATTAAATATCATTTCATTAAAGTTTAGTGTAAAAATAAGGATATTGAGCTAGAATTTGTTGATAAATTACATTAATTGGTCAACATATTCTCTAAACCAATAAGAGAGGATAAAATGTGTATAATCAAGGAGAATTTAGTCATGATTGATGCGAATTCTATTTGATAAGGATCTTCTTAGGTGTATAAATTTGATTTTGGTTGTTTGATTTATTATATGCTTTAGTTTATAATATTATTTGAATAAAACTTTCAATAAGTAGTTCTTTTTAATGTTCTAGAAGGAAGAGATAAAATTAGTTATGTTGGATTCAAAGGGAGTGGTTAATTTAAGTAATTTTTATTTTGTGTATTTAAAATTAATATTACACTTATATTTTTATTGACCTTTTTGATTATTAGAGCCTTTATCATGTCAACTTACAATTTATATTTGAAATTAGTGATGTTGTTGTAATCTTTATGCAAAAGTTTATCTTTTTTTAGAAATTTTAAAAGTTATGCCAAAAATGGAGGCTCAAAATTAGATTTAATCCCCGACTTAGGAACTGTAGCACTAGTACACACGTTTAATGTAGATACCTTGAAACCCTTTACAAAGCACAAGAATTGAAAATACAACAATTGAAAGCTCAAGCCATATGGTTGAACTTAAACCATTAAACACAGACTACATCTTTTAGCCTTTAGATAACCACTTCATATGCTAACCTTGGAATTACTGCTTACTTGAGATAAATCAGGAGGCAGACTCAGCTACATGGTCTTGGATCAACTAAGACTCTAGTTTAATTTGTAAGCTTTCTCCTTCTTTTATTAAGATTACTTTCAAACATGCAATAAAGATGTTGCATTTAGCTCATGTTTAGTCCTTCCATGGTTGACTATTAATAACATACCAATTGATCTACTATTCTATAGTTGGTGCTTGATTATAATTGCTCATAATCTCTGAACAAATTAAGGTTTGCCCTTAAATTTTGTATGATAACATGCAAGACATGTTCCTTAGACCTTAATTGTTATAAAACCTTTTACAGTTTTGTTCTCTCCATGTCCCCTACATAGTATTAACTACTGCAATAGATACTCTATCCAGATAGCATTAATTGATTATGAATTGATAGGCCATTTAATAGCATTAGGAAGAGTTTAATATTAACAATCTATAGATAATGATCCATTATTCTTCTTCGTATTAAGAAAGAGTATAAGCATTTGAAAAAAGGTGATCACTCGTTTCCATTTTATCCATAAAAAGAAGATAATTCCCTCGAACATTCATGAACGATAATTTTTCTAAAATTTATTTGTAATTAAAATAAATTATCTTGTAAATTTTTTATGATGCATGAATTTAAGGGGTATTAAATATTCATATTGCCTTAGAATTAAAAAAATTATGTTTGTTTAATTTTATTAATGTTTATCTAATATCAAAACATATTTTGTCATCATAAAAAAATTAGAGATTTTTGAATCAAAGGAAGTTACAATCTATGTTTTGATGATAATAACATGTATGTACTACTAATGATTTTATTTTTTATGAAAATAATATTTGTTATACATAAATCAAGATACATCTTATAAATATCTAAAAAAAAGTTAGAGCTAAACTCGTTCTAGTGAAGAACAAAATCAAAAACAAGGAAGAACAAATGAAAAATGTTCTAAACGATAAGTGATGATTATTGTAGTTCTTACCTAGTTACTTTAATACTTTAAAGGCTCATCATGTAAAATATATCATCATTTTAAATAATTGCATGGGCCTTTTCAACCATTAAAAGAAATTAATGTTTTGTTTTCATTAGAAAACACTTTTGATCCTTAAATCATTCTTTACATAAAATTTTGAAAATTTTCTAATTCAAATTTTGGAATAAAAAATTAAGTTTGAGTATTTAAAAATGTTGAAATCATGATCTTAGATGTATTGGTCGACCAATATAAGTTAATGATGGACCAATGCAAGTTAAAATTGCCAAAATTATGTACTTAAAGTCTGTAGCTATGTTAATCAACTAATGTCCTAATTGGTAAAAGAGCTATGCATTCAACGAACATTAATAGATCAACATGTAATAGAGGATGACAAATGCAAAGTAACTAGCCATTGGCAATGACTAGTTCTTGATTCTAATGGAAAATTTAACTTTTGAACCTTATAACTATGTGGTTTCTCATTAGTTTAAGTATGGAAAATATTTGAATATTTATAAACATATTTCAGAAAGTTTTTCAAAGGTTTCTAAGTATTTATTGTTGAATTTTGAAGGGAGTGAGCCTTTAGGTTACCAATGTTCAAGTAAGGTCTTTTGAGTTATAAATTCATTTATGAATGGAGTTACTCTTCACCTTGGAGAAGAATCATAAGAAGAGTTGTTATTTACTTGTGTAAAAATACGGTTATTATAAGAAGATTTCTATTAATCTTTTCCGAGGAAGAGAATTAGAGGAATTTTAATAATTGTATTGAAAAGTAGATGCAAGCAAAGAAAATTTGATGACTATACAATTGATTTATATTGAGTTATCTCTTTATATTATCATTTATTGATATTTGTTAAATTACAACTTTTAGGTAAAAAATAGTTTCATAAATCCATCAACACCCAATTCACTTCCCTTGTAAGTGCCATTAGGGACAAATAGCTTAAAAGATTTATTAAAAAGAATAGTTTCTACTATGGGATAATCAATATCCAAAAATATATAGTTCTTTTACATTAAAATCTTTCATCCTTCTAGCTTCAAGTTCTACTTTTGGGGAATTTATCAGAATACTAGATTTTAGTGATTCTTGAATTCTAGATTAAAAGTTATCCTAAACTCTATTAACATAAAAAAAAAAGTCTTCATTAACATGCTTAAATGGTCATATTGACATCAAAGCATGGGATGACTACTTGCATAAAATTAGAATATGTAGCTATTGGATATATAGGAAATAGATAAAAGAAATTTGTTATTCCTCACATGTTTTCACTCCTAAGAGAACTAGACTTTAATACCATTATAAGAATAGAAGTTAGAAAAATAACCAAAGGATCTATATAAATCACTCCAACATCGCTCATATAGAGGATTTAACTAGATCTTTCACTCGGGAGGAAGTAGAAAAGGTGATACTTACAATAAATCCATACAAGGCTCCTAGGTCAATTGGATCTAAAAAGGTTCTTTTTTTTCAAAAAACACGGAGACTTGTAAAAGAGATAGTGGTTAAAAGTGTGCTTGAGTAAATATATTGTTATAACTTGATATACAAGGTAATTTCTAAGCTACTTTCTAATAGACTTAAAGTAATTTTGAGTACCTTGGTCATTTAAAGTAGAGGAGCTTTTATAATGAGTCACAATATAGGAAACAACATCATGTTAGCCCAGGAGCTCTTTAAAAGTTACCAATCCAAACCAAGACCTAAATGTTATGCCCTTAAGATAGATTTCAAAAAGGCTTTTGACTCTCTAAAGTAGCAATTTATACAACATTCTCTAAACGTGTTTGGATTCTCTCTAGCTTTCAGGAGATGGGTAGCTTAATGTGTGGAAATAGTCTTCTATAATATACTTTTCAAATGGGAACTCAAAAAGATCTTTATGGGCTAAAGGCCTTAGACAGGGGAATCCTTTATCCCCTTATATTCTTACTTTGTATCTAAAAGTCCTTAGCAAAATCATCAATTGCAATATCTAAAGAAAACTAAATTTTACCTATCATCACAAGTGCAGGGAAATAAAGATTTTCAACTTAACATTTGCAGATGATTTATTATTATTAATTGGTGAAAATGAATCTTCTTTCGAAGTGCTGATGGAGTCCTTCCCTCTCTATATTATTTGGCTTATCTATAAATTCAAATAAAAGCTAGCTTATTATCTTAGAGAGTATTAAGAAGTACATATAGAATTTCTATAACTTAACTAAATATATAGTGAAAGATCCCCCATTAAATATTTAACTATCAAATAAAGAGATTTACATATGGAGACTACAAACCCCTTTTGGATGTTGTCTATAGGAGGATCAATAACTAGAGGAATAAATGCAAATAATTGCATTTTTACTTAACAATCTCTAAATTCACTAGATATCCTTTAAGCTCAACCAAAGAAATTGAGGGAATAACTAAAAACCCTCTTAACATTTGGAGTTGAAAATCCTAACAAATCTAAGATAAAGTGGTATGAGGTTTTAAACCAAAGAAGGAAAAGGGACTCAACAAAAGATCTCTCAAGACTATTAATAAAGTGTTGATTGCAAAAAAGATCTAGAGAATCTTTTTTGATAAAGAAGTCATATAGGTAAGGTGGGATCACATGCATTTTTTAAAAGGGAGGTGATTTTAAAACAAATCTAAAAATCCAAGCTCCTCATGATCTATGACATAGTAGCTAATAATTAAGGATAGCGTAAGTGGACTAATGGGATACAGAATTAAGAATGGAGAACAAGCTTATTTTTTGGATGACAATTAGAATGGACTTAGCACTCTGATCCTCCTACTAGAATATCAATAGCTTAACTATTTAATTCACAAAGAAGCAAGAGTTAAGGTGTTTATGGGGAATGGTGAATGGATTAGTAGATGCAAGGGATTCATAAGGATTATAAAAAATGTGCCAGTAGATAGGTTACCATTGGATCAAGGAGATAGATTAATCTAGGTACTTGACTCCTCCAATTGCTTTACAAATAATTCATGTTATACTTGTTTTAGATCAATAAAACGCCAGGTTCCATGGTATAAGTTGGTCCTTAATCCACTACTATTATACTCGCTTTAGATCCCCAAAGCCTTTATCATACTCTGGATGGCTATCAAGAATGGACTAAGGAACAAGGACAAGCTTGTTAAGTTTATGAGTAATATTAATCCAACATGCAGCCTCTATAAGCAGAGTTAAGAAAACTTAAATCATCTCCTTTTCAATTGCAACATTGCTAAGAGACATTGGACTATAGTCTAACAATTATGTGACTTCTACTATCTAGAATCTAATTGGGTTGAAATAATGCTATGGTTCTCCAAATTATTCAAGAGTAAGACAAGTGACATAAACGTGTTCAAGCTAATTTTCAGTTGGATGATTTATTCCATTCGGCATTATAGGAATCAGGTGCTATTTATGGAGCAAAGCATGAATAATATCAATTCAATAGATGAACAATGATCAGTTCAATAGATGAGGGGACTAAGATAGGTTAGAGGTATGCATATAAAAAGATCAGCGGCAAAGTTGAGAATAGACAAGGTAAATTAAAATCAACTTGTCACTTCTGTATTTATGTTTCCAACTAGTTCGACACGCTGCGTTATATTGGGTCTTGATCTTTGTATATAATCTCTTTTGACAAACTTCTAGCCTATGTATCTTTTGACTGTATTTTAAGTATGTTTGTAAGCTGTCATACGATGTATTTTTTCTCAATACTATTCCTTACTTTACCAAAAAGAAAAAAAAAAGGAAATAGGCACTAAAAGAAAAAAGGCAGTGGAGAGTGACCTATCACGTGGTTGTTACCTTACCCCTTCCTGTTAGACTATAGTCGGAGATATAATTGTTAACCTAATTTATTAATTTGTGTTATTTATAAATTTTTGTGGGCTTATTGATCAATATAGTTCACTCCGTCGTCAATTTTGAGAAAAAAATATCTTCTCTAAAAAAATATGTTTTTAGTTTTTTCTATTTTTCAAAATTTTAATTTGTGAATTCTAAAAATTATATTTTCATTTTTCATTATTGTCATGAATTTTGAACATAAAATTTTTTAAGTTTCCTCAAATTTTAGAATTTTATATGAATTGATATACACCAATTAAAAATTATCATTAACTAATAATTTCCACAAAAAAGTTAAACAGAAAAGGTGTGTTATAATTACGATTTAAGGTATAATTTCTAGGTTTGTCGTTGTACTTCCTCTTCTAATCATCCCTAAATGGTATTTATAAAATGTGTTGCTTAAAGCAAAAGTTCCCTAACGAACTTTTCACATTAAGATTAACTTTTCTTTCAATAAATAAAAATTTTAAACTAAGAGAGAACTCAAAATCTTTTGTGTTCATGTTCATGTTACTAATCAAAATACACTTAAATTTAAACACACTTAATTACATAATTGAGTCCTAGTTCATGCTTCAATAACTGCAAACAAATTCTTGTCCAAGGGATATCTGAGCATTTTGACCGGCATCATACTAGTCGCATACGCGCCATCATCGTATTCAGATGTATTATATCTGTCTTAATCTTCTTCTTCGCTGATGTCTATAATTAGCTGCCAAGTATTTTGGTTTACCGGATAGTCTAATTTTCTTGGACTATGGAGCTCATTTGGGTCGCTGAGAGTTTCATAACATAGAAGAATCAAAATTCGGGACTTGTAGGCTGAAACTGACAGTAGAATTTTCATAATGGTCCATTTATATTGAATAGTTCAAGTCCAAGCCATCTTAGGTAGTCAATCGACTAACATTGTTAATAATCGATGAGAGCAAGAAATTTTTGAATCGTATGATTATTCTTGAATCATTGGGATTGAAAATCCGACATGCCTGAAGATTGTACTGAAAAGAAATAGTAAGACTGCAACGAAAAGTTTTACAACAACGAAATTCGGACTGAGCATAGAAGTTTTGATTTTTCAGGATTGGATTTCATAAGATTAAAAAAAAAAACTTAGGGTAAAAGTTATTAATTTCATTTCATTAATTTTCCCAATATTTTAAAAATTTTAAAATTTTAGTAAAAAGCTTTTAAATTTTGTGAAAGTCTAGAATTAGTTTTTTCATTAAATTTTATCCTGAACTTTTACTAACTTGACGTTTTGGAATAATGCAGACAGTTAATTCACAAGAATGATTGAAAATGAGCAAATCACAAAAGTAAGGTATGTAAAAATATTAAATTTAATATATTTATTAGTTTAATATGATAATAAATTAATTTTATTAATAAATAGAATGACCATTTTATGTTAATTTTTAATTTTTAAAATTTATAAATAACTAACAATTAGTTTGATTGAATTTGTGTTAATAAATATAATTACAAAAGTTTTTACTATTCTATTGATTTATCATATTTATATATCATTACTTCTATCAACAAGTACAATATTTTATTAATAATTAATAAAAATTATTCAACTTAAATAATAGTAAAATAAGTCCTTTAAAATATTATTTCATTACAAAATAATACCAATAAATGAGATCCCTAGTATGTTATAATAAATTATAGTTATGCAATAATATTTATTATAATTATTTTATATATTTGTGTGAATATTGAATTTATTGATAATCTATTGATAGTAATAACTATTTAGAACTAGCGCTAGATCCAATAAATTGATGAGATAAGAAAATTTTCTTATTACTTGCATTGAATTCAACAATTCAATGTGACAAGAAGTATTATTAAAAGGTGGTATTAATCCAGTAAGTAGACAAGACATGAAAATAATAATATTAAGTACAATAACTAAGTACAGCAACTAATATTAAAAGAAAAATTACTTTCATATTGATCAATATTTATTAATTAGTAATTAATTTTTACACATTTTAGAAATATAAGTTATAATATAAATTATAAGAAAATGATAATCTTACTTATTAGAATTGTTAAATAATAAATAAAATTTTAAAAATTTGTAATTTATTATTATATAAAAAAAGTCTATTAATAAAATATCATAACTATCTATTAATAAAATATCATAACTATTGTTAATTTAATTATTAGTAAAATAAATTAATATTAGAGACTAAAAATTATTTTCCTATTTAATATAAGCAAATAAAACTTATTATAATTTAAACACTATTGTGTTTAACCAAAAAAACTTAGGAACCAGTCCAACTTGCTTTTGCCTTGGGTTGATTGGGCCACGAGTGGCCAAGGCTGGCTCGACCGTTACTTCTAAAAAGAAAACGACAACGTTTTGAAAGTTTTTTAAAAATGACGGGCTGGCCGCAGGCCGACTCATCTCGACCCGACCCGACCCATTGACATCCCTAAAAAACTTGTAATGTATATTAAAAAGATTATAATTATTTTATTAGTTAGAAATTCCTTTTTATTTGCTCTAAAAATCCTAACTAAGCCTCTTTTTCTTCTTTTCCATTGTTTCTTTTCAAGTCAATATGTTTCTACCAACTCCCTTGAGCGAAAGTTATCTAGCATAAGCCCTTTGCAGGTTAGTTCTATTATTTGAAACTAACCTTGAATCTATTTCATAACTACTTCTTATAGTTCTAAAGCTCCTTCCTCACCTCAACTGACACTATTAATACGAGTCAAATATGACCATATTTTTTTACCATGATTTTACATTGATTTCGTATGATTTATAACTCATTTAGTTAAAATTATTACTTAGAGGCACAATATTTATGCGGGTTAATGATTTTAGGTACAATTTGGAAGTAAAGAAATTAAAGTAAGTCGAAAGCACTACATTTGGTCCGTTTTTTGAAGATTAATTTTTTCCTTGACTTCATGGAGCAAGAAGAAAAAAAATTAAAATACAAAGAAGAAGAAATGAAAAGAGGAGCAAGGACCTAAAACGGCAGCAACAAGCAGAAAACGGTAGTGCAGAGACATAACAGCTGGACAAGAAGACCCTAGGCATTTCACGTAATCAGCGTGTGTTTTAAACAGCCAGAAACTTAAAATGTAGAAGACAACCTAAGACCAGAAATGACAACTCTTTACGCGTGACCTAGGAAATTAACGAGTTACAATGAGATGGGCTTTAAAACGCAGCACATGGAGATAAAAACCAAAACGCTACAGTAGAGGGGAAGAAGAATATAAAACAATAAACAGCCAAAACGTTGACATTGGGGAAGGCAAGAAGGTTTTGGTGCGTGAGTGGCATGCGTGGGAAAAAAGAGGCTGATCCTTATTAATTCGACAGATCATGAATAGTGAGGGGGTGGCATAAGAGACGAGGAGTGACAGATTTTTGGAGGATTGGGCGGCTGGAGCTCTCACGCGTGGGGATGTCTTAAGCCTCGAAGATCACTGCAACTTTTACGGGGAGCTCTTTCCTACTCTTTAATTGTATTGAGATGTCTATTTCAACCACGAGTAGCTAAACTCTCTGTATACTCCTAAGATAGATGATGGTTGATTAAATTCTGAATTTTTATATTGGTTTGGCCATGATTTATGCAGGTCATATTTATCTACATGTTTTAAATATTTTTCATGTGATTTAAGTTGCGTGCTTGAATTATACGTACTTAGAGTTGCATGATTGCCTCTTTAGCATTGTATAATTCTGATCTGTGTTGGTAGAGCTGTAGTAGTCCTTGATTTAGAAATAAGCAAGGTGAAAAGGTGGATTTAATATGTTGTATGTGTGTAGAAGTGGTATTTGAATCTACAACACATCCGCCAGGGTTTAATTATCTCGAGTATTGGCTATAATTCCACCTAGAAATAAGGGTTTAGTCAAAATATTCTAATTCGCCTAGAAATAAGGGTTAAAGCGTAAAACTGGCATCAATCCTGTGAATTGCATATTTAGCTAATCAGTATAAATTGAAGGAATGGAAATCATCCTAGTCGAATCTTAGGAGAATTGTCTCTTTGATTGATATTTGGTGTGTGATTTGTGATTTGGGTATTTGGAAAATTAATTAAGTTATTAGTGATTTTGCAAATTGAATTTTAATTGTTGAGTCGTGTCATAATTACCATTTTAATTAAACTAAACCTCTCTGTGGGATCGACCCTAAAGTACTACAATTGCACGACATACTCTTGCGTCACTGCGGTAATTTTAGATATTCTTTATATGTGGTGGATATGATTTTCTAGACCTAAAATACGCGTATCAACTATATTCTCCAAATGCTACCACATCTTAAGATCTGGTTTTACAACATTCTAAAACACAATTGAGTGTAATATCTCCTAACATCATCGCTTATTCTTTCCTTACCATTGACTATATTTCTTTAAATGACTCACATCCTCAATCCCTTCACTCTTCCTTGCTTGTTCTCACTACTTATAAGACTCCTAGTTAATAGTCTCAAGCTGTCCCTCCTCTTATTAACATCTTAACAAAGCGAAATGTTTTTTTTCCTTACTTCTTTTATTCATTCTCAAGCTAACCCCTCATTTTTTTCCTAACAAAGGTTGACGTTAAGTAATCAAAAACTCCTCTCCTCTTAAAAAATTAAAATACATCCCCCCCTCCTTTTTCAATAAAAATGTTGCAATGTCTCCATTTGTAGAGATTTCACTAGCTGATGTTTTCAGATGGACCTTATTCTTACTAGAACTCTTCATAGAAAATGACCCCCATTCTTAGAGTTTCAACTATTAGCAAATATCACATGAAAGAAATTGGAGTTAAAACGAATCTTAATAAATAAAGATGGCATCCCTATTTTTAAGTTTTGTAATGCAATAAATGTAACCAAAGTGCTTGATGCAAAACCATGGCAAATCTTTAGAAAAATATCTAATTCGATAAAGATGGAAACCTATCATAGACAAAATAAAAATCAATTTCCATAACATTCTCCTAGAATTCTAGTCTACTATAACCCTTAGTTACTCAAAAGCTCCCTAGGTAAACCCTTTTGTTTTGATGAAGAAATAGTATACTAAGGATGATTGGTTATGCAAAAATATACATAGAGATCAATACAGAGAAAACTCCACCCGATAGTTTAAAAATCATGTAAATTAATGAAACTTTGAAACTAAGAGAAAATGATATCTCAATATACTGGTTGAAACTTTCAAAAACTATTTCCTATAATGTGTAGACCCCCTCAGGAAGAAATTTTTGGATGAAAGACTATAGTATGTTGATGGCGTAAATGAATCCTTAACGAATGAAAAGTAAGAGGTAGTTCAACATAATAAAAATTATTATTGAGCCAAGACGAAGGAAAAGTAGTCAATTAATAACTCAAAAGGTTCTATAAACGGTATTAAGGATAGCACAAAGGAAAAATAACCTAGGAAAATCACATTAGAGGAAATCAGATAGCTTTAGATTCTAAGGTAATAAACTTATATAGTAGCAACTAAGGTAACAATCTTATATAGTATAACAAAGTTTAAGATGATTCCATGCCGTTAACAATAATCCACAAAAGAATAAACAATCAAAATCCAATATGATGATGATTATAAGGCTACCATAAGGAGGAAATTAAAGAGAAAGAAGAATAAGAAAAATGCTAACAAGAGATCTTCTTCCACCAATCTATGTCAATCATAAATTATTACAAGTTTGAATAATCTCAAAATATATCAAGCTTTATATGATTATTTGGTCTTAAAGAAGCCTATTTTTATTCCACTATATATCAAAAAGAGTTATGGTTTATAAATAATCATTAAATGAGAATCAATAATCATTCAGCCTATTATAATGGTAGAATCCTTATTGCTTTTGAGCCTAAGCAAATCCTATCATCTATGCATTAAATCAAAAACCCTAAAGGGAAGGTTTGTGGAGAGATCTTAGCTTTATGAAAACTAACAACTTAACCCCATGTATTATATGTAGAATTTCAACTATATTAAGATTTAGAAGGCCAAAAAGCTAAAATGAACCATTATAATGATAAACTTCATACAATGCACTACTCGTCTTAAGCTTTCTAACCTTAAATATACAAGACACTTCTATATATGAAGTAACAACTAGGTAACATATAGTTTCTTATAAATAATCTAGATAAGGCTTTGATGAACTTCAATTAATTTTCATTATTTCCTAATAGCTAGGCACACGTTAATAATCCCTAACATTTTGATCACTCTCCAATTAAAGCACATTTGATTTTTTTTCCACTAGTAGGAAAGGTCTTTTCAAAATTACTATTTAATTGGATATCCTTGATTTGAAGAAGTATTTAACCAATGGTTAAGTACTAGAATTGAGGGAAATTAAGCTTTCAAATGCATACAAAGATTAAAAAAAAATCAAAGTAGAGCTCAAAGTATGTGATAGAAAAAATATTACAACATAAAACTTACTAACAATAACGTTTTATTAAAGCTCAACCTCATAGATAAATAACTTAATATAAAACCTAAGGATTGAGTCCTTAAAAATAAAAAGGGAAGCCTTAAACAATTATATTTAGCTAGTAGAAATTTGTAATTCCGTCATAAGTAAAAAATTAAGAAATCAATGGCTGAAGGAGGGTGAGAGAAGCACAAAGTGTTTTCAAATTCACTCTTGGCAAAAGAAATAAAAATAAAATTACTTCACTTATAAATGAAAAAGAAACCATCATCAAAATCCATGAAAGCTGGGGAATTTAGCTTATTACTTCTCCAAAGGAACAATAGGAAGTGCTAACAATATTGAATTTGCTTTGTAAGACATCAAACATTTTTTAAACTATGTTTGAGGAGTAAAAAGCCTGCTTATTGAACCATTCATAAGCTTGGACATTAAAGAAGAATTATTCAACCTAAGACCTAATAAATCCCTTAGTAGATAGGTTCAATGCAAAATTTTCTAGTAAATATAAAATATGATAAGAAACATAGTTACTAAAGCTATTTTGGAGTTCTTTAACAAAGGCATAATGTTGATAGCTGAACAAGACTTGTAATTTTTTAAACCCTAAAGTCCTAAAACTCTCAAAACTTACATGTCTCATGTTGTAATGTCATTTATAAAACTATCTCCAAGTTACTTGCATCAATTTATAAAAAATTTTAAAAGAACTTATTAACCATTTTGAAGGAGCTTTTATCAAAGGAAAAAGCATTGAGCACAATACATAGTTTAATATCTTTTTTTAAAACTATAATAAAAAAGAGGTCAAAAGTTGTGTATTGAAGGTTAGTTTCTGCAGGGCCCTTGACATAATTAACTATGAATTTAACTTTTAAATCTTAGAGGTATAAATGTTTTCATCTTAATACTTGAAATGGATCAAGTAATGCATAAATAAACTCTACTTTGGCATAATTAGTGATAAAGAACCAACTAGATTGTTTAAAGGTTCCAAAGGAATCAATCAAGGGAACCACATGTTCCTCTACATTTTCACATTATTTATTGAATCCTTAATAAGAATTACTCTAGCGAGATTGAAAGAAGTGACAGACACAAATTCCATTATAAATGTTACAAGTTGACATTAGTTAACTTATATTTTACTCAAGGAACTTTTGAATGAATTCAAAAGGATCTTATATCTTTCCATAAACCTCAACAAAAGCAACTTTTTCCTATCAGTTGGTGATTTATAAATAGTTAATCAAATTTTTGTACTTACTAGTTTCAAGCAAGAAGTTCCATCTTTCAAATTTTTAGGAATCCCCATCATAAATAAAAAGGCTCACATATTGGGATTTTTTACCATTTATGGATGCAATTCATAAAAGAATAACTAACATAATATATTCCTCATATTTGTAAAGATTACAACTAATTTCTTCTATCATTAGTAGTCTATAATTGTATTAGACTTCTCATCTACACCTACCACGTAAGCTCATTAAGATATTAGAAAAACTAATAAGAAATTAATTTAGCTAATAAAGAAAGGAATTCAATGGACCTAATGATAAATTGAATGATTTCTATATACCTAAAGCAAAATAAGGATTAAAGATCATCCTCATATAAGTAACCAAAAAAGGTTTTACTAACTAAAAAGATTGGGGATGCTAATAATAGAAAAGGTATCTTTATGAGTTAAATGGATGCATTATAATTTTCTCAAATAAGGGAGAAAATGAAAACCAAGTCTGAAACCCACACCTTATGGATCTTAAAGTAAATAATATCATTGAGGGATCAATAATATAATAACTTAAAAATGATTGTACATGGTAAGTAAAATGAGTTCTAGCTTAACCAATGTCATAATCTTGCCCTTTATAGAAGTTATAAGAATATATCCGTCTAAGATTCAGTATACCTAATGATATGCTAAGATAGCAACAATTATAGATGGAGATGTATAACATTTGTTAGGTCATCGCTTAAAAGGTTTTCAATCATTACGAGCAACATTACTAGACACAAAAGCTAACCAGAATGAAGATGATTTGTTTAAAGATAAATAATTGTATTGATAAGAGAAGTATACAACAATATTGTAAAACTAAAAATGAGCTTATATGAAGAGCTAAACCACCCATAATTAGGTAAAATAAGAATTAGTACAACTTGAAAATTATGCCTAAGTATAGACCTTAGCTATAATTAACATATTGGAACCTTGATGACCCTTTCCTTTAGATGAGTGAAGCTTAGGCGAGTTGTCATGGATTGATTAAGCTTACAACCATCTATTAGGTATCCATTATTCCCTAACTTTGAGCCGTTTCTCTACTACAATCCAAATGTATGTTGTGAGTTATGAGTTGTTCTCTTATCTAGTAAATCAATTTTTTAATGATTTGATGACTTTATTACTCCTTCCTTTCATATATTCTTTATCCTTTTCTCTTTAAATGGCATAAATTACACTTCCAAATTCAATTTCATATATCATTAATTTACCCTTTCATATATTATGCCTTTAACTCATCCATTCAATAACTTTTAATCATGCCATCTAGGAGCATATACATAGTTATTGTATCTTCATATATATGCCTAATATAAACTACGTTGAAAAATAAATGATTTATATTTTTAGGTTCTTTCTTATATAACATGCAACAAAAAAAAGAGTTGCTATTTCCTTTTGGCCTACACTTCATTATTAACTCTATCTCACAATAAGCTACAGGATGAAAGAGACCTTTGTTAAAGCTTGCTTGAATCATACAATCGTTAACCATACAATCCTTCCTCCTTTAACAAACACATATCTGTCTATTTTACTTTTTTTATTGACTTCTTATAAAGATCACCTAATCATGGAAAGCTTCTCATTATTTTCTCAATTGTTTTCGAGTTCTTAAGGGGTATAATGTGGGAAGACTACTAGGTATGCTTATTATAAAAACTAAGTTGTTGAGTTGAATGCTTGTAGGAAAAGAGAGGTTTCTATTGCAACATTAACCAATCCTCATTTGGGTCGTAACTAGCAATGGTAAGTAGTCTCTATATAGTGGTCTTTTAGATGTAACAAATATACTCAGATAAATGAAAGGGGGGTTCATTAGTTTAAGACCTATCAAGTATGATAATCAGCTAGCAAGATGATTAACTTTAGTAAAAACAAAGAAATGGATCTTATTCTTATAAATAAAAGCCCTAAGAGCTCGTCGAAAATTTTAAACATAGTCATTAAAGAGCTTACTAAGTTGGCATCCACTCCAAAAGGTAGGAGCAAATAATCAATGGAAAATAAATTAAAAATTCTTAGAATTTTATATTTATTATGGAACTTGAAATTCCCATCTTGTCTTATAATGTATCTAATCAATCTAATTAGTACTTCAATGTTATAAATAAATAAGGGAAATAAGATCATCTTGCCTTAGCCTTTTTCCCTCCTTTGATTAGATATATTAGCTTACCATTCATTAAGATTCTATAAGAGGTAGCAAAAACTCATTGTTTAATCCATCGTAGGAAGTTTGTCAGAAATTTAATGGCTTCTAAAGCGTACAAAATTAAACTCCAATTAATAGTCAAGATTTTTATGAAAATCAACCTAGCTAGCATAATTTCTTTTATTGTAGCTCTTGAATAGCTCTTGTGCTAATAAGATGTTGTCTCCAATCTTTCTCCCTTGGATGAATTTTTTCTAAAATGGATTAACGTAGGGCTTAATCACATCCTTGAGTCTTAAAGCTATTAACTTTGCGATGATTTTGAACATGGTGTTAGAATATGAAATTGGTCCTTGTTCTTTAAGGGAAGCTAGATTTTGGAATTTTAGGAATAAACTTATGAATGTTTTGTTCAACTCTCTTAACATCTTCCCTTTACTAAAAAAATTCCATAATTTCTCTAGTGACTTGGGTCTTGATTTGATTCCACGAATTTTAGAACAATTTTATGTTTAATTTATCTAAACTTAGGATTTATTAGGATTAACCTAAAGAGTGCTTTCTTCATATATGTTGCATTTGAAGGTCTAATTAGATTAACTACTTCTTACCTTGTGATATGTTTAAAGATAAAGGATTTCAGTACCTTTATAGAAGAATAACCATCAGTTTAAGTTCCAAGAATGGCTTAAAAATATTATGAGCCTTTTGCAAAATTTTATTATAAGATTAGGCTATTTGTCTTTTCTCTTTTATTAATGAAGCAATCATATTAATTTTTCTCCTGAAAAGAATTGCCTTATAGAAAAAGCTAACATCCCTGTCCCTATCTTTAAGCCTCCAAATTAGATTTTTCTTTAATAACTAACTATTCACTTCTAATTCATATATGTAGTTTAGTAAAGAAATAGATCATTTAAAGAAAGATATAGATCATTTTGAGTTTAAATAAGTTTAGCTCTTGCATTCATTATTACTTGATGGGTATTGTTGTGTCTTTTCTGGTTAAGTTTCCATTTAAATCTTCCTTATGTGCATGTCAACTTTGCTTCCTTGAAAAATTGAAGTTATTCCTTTAAAACCTGCCTCATTAAGTAGTTATTAAAGTGAAAAGGAGCTCTTCTCTAATATCTTAAATTTAAGTTGCGAATTACAACATGTGAATTGCGAATATAGCGTTGCTAAATATATCCTTATTTTCTAGAAATTTAGATAATCAAATATCATTACTAACTGTCATGTCTAGCTTTCTTCTTTCTTATCCTTTTCTCATTACTCTAAGTGAAGTGGTTTCCTTTATACTTTAGGTTAGTGACTTTTATATGGTTAGAATTCCTAGATTCCTCATTGAAATTCCTAAATCATATATTACCTTCATTAAATAGGAGGAGAATACTATTGAAATCACCTAAAATTGTCTATTGTGTATCTATAGATGCATAAATCTCCCCCAACTTATCCATAACGAACATCTCTAAAAACAAGATTGGATATATAAACAAATGTAACTTATATTTTGACATTATTAAACATAATTTTTTTTTAAAGATGAATAAATTGGTCATTGGTCATAAACTGAGAAACTTATAATCTTTCTAGATTATAAGTAATAATTATTACTTATAATCTTTCTGACTGGTGATTGAAAATAACTTGCCAATGCCTATTTAAAAATCTATCTTCTTACATGTTTTAGATTTAATTTTTGTCTCTACAAAATTTATTAATATAGATTATATTTCATGTAGGTAATCACTAATTACCTACTACTTTTTTGAGCTATTGAGATCCCTTACAATCTAAGAGAAGATTGACATCAAGAGGGATAATAGACCTAGAACTCTTAGATCTATTCTTCATGTTATATTTCCTCATATTTACAATTCTAAATTCATTCCTCGTGATATTAAGACCGACCTTATTATGTAATGAGGCCTCATTTCTACTAATTGTACTTTAAGAGGGAGTAAGACAATCATAAGTGTTTACTTTGTTTTTTACCTATAATCTGTTATTATTATAAGAAACATCCATAATTACATTTTGTTCTTCTTAACCTGGAACCTTTATATGTTTTCCTTCATCTTTATCTTTAATAGTGGTAGTCATTCCATAAATATATATCAGTTTATATAAGTCTTGGTTATATTATGTACCATTGACTGCTTGACCTTCTTTAAATAACTCCATTCTTGTTAATCCATAAAGTACCCTTGATAGAATTCCTTACATGTTGAATTTAATTTTTTTCCTAGTTAGATAAATTTGGCCTCCATTGATATGAGACTCTGAACATATCCTTAAACATTGTGAAGTTATAACCTAATATTATCACCTAATATTATCACCGTTATTAGTTTAAACAAATCTTGGTGTAAATTAACTACTATATAAACTCTAATAGCCTATCCTCTTAATCTATATTGTAGCTTCATCCATACCTGTATGTTTTCTAATATACCTTGCCAAATGACTTAGGAACCTACTTTTATTTCAAATTCTTTATTTATATACTAGATTTCTATTTCTAAGGAAATATAATCTTATTATTAATATGACATAGACCATCCTTAATGATTTCTATGCATTTTTCTCTGAATCAAATTTGAAGAGGAAAAGATTCTTCTTACTGATCAAAACCTTTATTATAAGTGTATATTAGACATTTGTTTATGAAGAAGCCAACCAAAGTAGAAGCCCACTTATTTGCTCCATCTCTTAGAAATTACATCGATGGATCTACTATATAGCTTCCTTTACAAAAATTTGGTAGAAAGTATTAAATTCTGTTTAAAGGGGAAGATTCTTTTGCAGCCTATTGATAGGTTAATTTAATAGGCCTAGGATTTTAAGTATCAATAGTAGGTTTTTGAGTAGATCATTGGGATAAGAAATAATTTAGGTATAAAGAGGAAGGTTTATGGTGGGTTAGATTATCATACGAGGTCCCTAGATTAGCTAATAAAAATGGGGTTTATGATAAGGACAAAGTGAGGGAAAATTATGAGGGTTTAAGATGTCTATCTAGTTAAGATCTAATTAGGGTAGGGAAATCTTACCATAAAAAAATTACAAGAAAAAAAATTACTTGTTCTATAAATGGAAAGAGAAAATTGGAAAAAAATCGCTTTAAGCTAAGGAAGAAGAAAGATACTCAATATGCCTCTAGGCTCACCTGTAACAAAGAGTGAACCTGAGGAGCCTGGAGAAGCACAAAAATGTAGGAAATATATAAAAGGGAGTGATTCAAAAGAGAAGTAGAGATAAAAGAAGGGCTAAAATTTTCAAAATATAGGTGCATGAAGGACGAAATATAATTTGAAAACTTAAGAAAGTAAAGAAAGGAATGAAGGGAAGGAGGAGATGGTTAACCATTACTCTCACACAATTTAATAATGAAGATGATTTATTAGTATGGACTAAATATAAATTTAGCTTCTTCACTAACCAATCTTGTTTAGGAATCTTCATAGATGTAAACAATAAATCCCTTGATCAAAATAGTCTAAAATATTGACAATTTCGCTGAAGCTTCTTTCATCTTATGACTAAAGTAGTATCTGGGTAATAAAGTTTTTAGGAGAAAGAAATAAATGACGGTTAATGAAAAGATGATAGAGTTCTTAAAAAATAAGGCTTAATTAAAAAAGTAATTATTTGGAAGAAATTTTTTAGTTTTTAAAACAAGAGTGCTCGAGAAAAAATTTATCAGCTTAAATCTTACAATTTTAAACTTAGTGATTTAAAGTATTTCTTACATTAAGTTTCCTGGTCAGTTAGAATGTAAACCTAAAATTTATTGCAATTTATAATAATATTCAAAGCAAAAAATTATATCAATTAAATGTTTAAAGTTTCATGTTGTTGCATATATAATCTAATAAGTTGATAAGTAAACTCATAGTGGAGAAAGATCAAAATTAGCATATGAGATACAAACACATGGTGTCGAGGTTATAGAAAATCTCTTGTATCATCTTCACTTCCACTCTCTTTACTTTTCATTATTAGATGCCATAAAGAAGAAGTTGATATGCTTTAAAATAGCTAAGCTTTGATTTGACCTTATTAAGTAAGAAAAGTTGTTTTCTTGTTCTTTTAGGAAACCTTAGAAAAGAAGAACAAAAATGGGTTTGAGTTGAAGATTATGAATTCCAAAGTTAAATCCAAATTTTTAATGCAATAAAGATAAATACACTATAGGTTTATTTTATATGACAACAAAGTACATAATTGATAGGAAAAATGGCCCTCTAATTGATAATGATTTGGTTATGATGGATTTTAGCACTTCATGAAAGAGAAATGTAAATGTTTGGAAATTTTAGTTATCAAACCTCTTCGGTATCAATTTGAATGTGGTAAAAATTTTGGAAGGATAAGGAAGTGTTTAGATGAAAATTTTCTGCTTACATTCAAAGCATTTAAAAGTACAAAGCATCCGAATGTAAAATACTAATTGCTGAAAGAATTTAAGGTACAAAATTTAAAATTGCTTCAAAACCCTAATAATTGTTGATATAGTTTATGAAATTTTTGGTTACGTAGTTCAAAAGCTGGTAAGGAGATATTTGAACCATTGTTGTTCTTCATTTTTTTAACTATTTAATCAAAAATAATTATATCATTTAACTTATTATGGAATACAACTTTCTACTAATATGGAATGAGGATCAACTATCATAATCTAATTAGCTAAGGACTAAATTTATAGCAAATTAATAATTTTGACATTTAATTGATATAATTTATTATGTTAACTAAAATTATAAAATTTGAATTTAAAATATAATTCACCTAAGCATTTCCAACCAAAATGATAGATTCAAATTAAACTCCATTCTTTTGACAAGAATTCAACTTAAACATTTGACATGTTCAAAAAGAACATTAATGTTTTATAAATGTTAAATTTAAACCTCAACTTAACTTATCCATTAATCCTCATCCATAAAATGTATGTAGGGCACTTTTTGTGGGCCGTTATTAATAATGTATATTGTGATTGAATTCTAAAAAATGAAGAAAAAATCTCTCCTCCTTCTTCCTCTCCCTCTTGGCGCCCCCTTTATTCTTTTACACCCCCTTGTAGTTAACTGTTGGATGGGGAAAAGAAAGCATGTCATATTTGGAGAACCGGTAGTTTCAAAACCTTTTAGAGATCTTATTTGTGGCGGAAGCAATATATCCAAATCATCATGCCAATATATACATGATATGGTATAAGGATAAAGATTGTGATATTATCGACTCCTTTGCTACAACTTTAAGTTCTCGCTGCACTATCCTCTCCTTCTTCTTGTATCCAAAGCCTTTGCTTTTGAATCCTTTTCTTTATCAATCTATCCTCTCCTTGATGTTGTATCCTCATCCAATTTGATTTACCTCTTATTCTTCCAGGACAACTTAGTTAACAAAATCCTTTGGTGGGAGAGGAGAAGAAATGTTTGGATGAGAATTTTCTTAGAAGAAATAAACCAAAAATGAGACTCTTCTCATTCAAATTTTGGCTCACTCATGCATGAAAGGAGAGAG